>VWZL01001099.1:0-10627 GCA_013396915.1 Stercorarius parasiticus | reverse complement strand
CTGGTGCTGCGGGGCGGCCGCGGGGGCTCGGTGGGCGGTGTGGAGGAAGGCGAAGAGAAAGCGGACTGCTGGTCCCCGGCGCCGGTGTGCTCCCCGGCGACCTGTAGTGAGCAGAGCTACCCGTAGGTGGAAGCCTCTCCTCAGCCCCCGCCGGCTGCCTTGCCGGGGCCACAGGGCTGGCCTGCCCCGGCCACAGGCGAGGGGAGCCCCTACGTGTGGGCAGAGGCTTCTCAGCCGCTTCTGGGGTTGTTTTCGGAGGAGGCCGCTGCTGGCAGACGGAGCTCTTTGCAGCGGCCGGCCCGCAGCGGGGCCGCCCGCCCCACGCCCCTCGGCCTCGCCGCCGGCGTTCCCGCCGGCCCCGACTGCGCTCGGCGGGTCGGGCCCTGCGCCTCAGGGGAGCTCCGTCGCGGAGGCGGCTGGTCCTGCCTCCATCCCCTGTCGCATATCCCTGCCTGTCCTAGGCCGGCTTGGCCGCGGTGCTGGCCGTAAGCCGTTGGCTGTGAGACCAGAAGGCATTCGCCTCCCTTGACTAGTTAAACTGCTCCAAACGCCCTCCACTGCTCTCAGATGTATGGGAAGGATAAGAGGAAGGAAGCGACAATAACACTAACTAATCTTGTCTCAGACAAATAGGAACTCGTTTCCTACCGAAATGTGTAGTTCATCTTGCCTTGCTGAGGGCTAAAGTAAGGATTCAGCTCTCCCAAAAAGACGAATAAAATACAGAAAACAAACCGGCCCACTGGAAGCAATGATCTTCCCTGCGGCAGAAGATCTTGGTCTAGAGGAGGGAATAAAGTTGATGCTTGCAGCATAACTGTTCTGCTTCAGGAGATCCAAGGCTGCTGGTATCCTGAATAGATCCATTTTATGGGGAAGTAGGCAGGGAGATGACAGAATCTACGAGATAAAAGTGGACTGTGAAATGTGAAGGAAGTACAAATGTTAGCAGCATCGATAAGGTTTTCAGCTTAGTAAGAGGTTGTATCAACAGTTCCACCTCTAATTCTTTTTTTTCTCCAGCATGATCTCTGTTTAGAATTTTTTTATTAAGCAATTTTACGATGGGCTGAACATTATCTTGGCATATACACCTCATATTTACAAGTGTATTTTAGTTCCTGGAAAAAACACCCAGATCTTTGCAGTTTAAAGAAGCAGGCTCTTTGGTCTCCTCCCACGGTATCTCCAAATGGACATGACTGCTTTAGTGAGGCACCGTCTTTAAAATTAAAACAAGTGATACTTTTGTTAACAAAATGTGGGACAAAGGCCTTAACAGTTCAAACACATGACACAGTTATTGCTGTAAGCAGTGTTTTCTGTTTATGAAATTTACAGAATCAGGATTTTAATGAATGGGTTTGGTAATTTTTTTATGTTGTGTAGCATACTGAAGCGTTTTGATGTGAAAAAACAGTACACAGAATTTAAATGCTGGAGTGATAATTTTTAGATGTGGTCTGTTTGAAATCTTTTATTCAGAGTTTGATAGGCAACTCTCATGATGATATTGGTTTTTGCCGTGAGGTGTTTTCAGCCACCTGCTGATTCCATGAGACCTGTAGTAGTAGCAGTATAACTGTTCTGTGTGTATTTTATTGTAAAAGAGGCTCTCAGGTAAGATGCAAAATAAATTTTTAATACAATGAAAAAAAAGATGGTTTGCACTGTGACTGAATAGAGTCGCTGTTTAAAAAAAAAAAAAACATAACCAACATTGTTGTGGTGGTTGCAGTTGATTAAGAAGCCGCTTTAAATTTAGTTGTAAACCTCTCACCAGAAAAGTGAGGGGTTTGGTTTTTTTGTCAGAGAAACTACAGCTGACTGACCAGTAATCATATAGCTAGCTATGGTGGGTGTTAACTTCATTTTAAAGAGAAACCAAAAGTAAAAAGTTAAAAAGTATCAGCAAGACATTAACTAAGGTAGGTCATAACTTTATTTCCACACTGAACACAATGAATGTTTGTTTTTCCAGCTGTTACAATGGTTATATAAGCAATTAGTTTAAATATTTTAAATTGTTACCCTAATTCTGTATTAATAATACGTTGTTTTGCTTTACTGGGTTGAGCGCATCACACGGTTTTCCACAGGGCTCATGTTTTCAGTAAATTAAAGAATATTCTAAGTTTGTTGTTTCCCCAGACAACTGAGCTTTGTGTTCATTGATGTGAAAAACCTGATTTGGGCAAAGTAGAGAATCACCATAAACAGTGCCTCAGCCTTATGTTTCTAGTTACAGTGGCTTCTTTATTACAAACATGTGAAATTATATTGGTATTGCCTTGTTTTGAGCAGGTTCTCATTAGTGATGGCTTGATGAACATGACTTGGCATACAAGTCAGACCTTCACTAGTCTATACCTGTGGACTGTATACTAAATATGCTCTTTCTATGCAAGAGGCCAGTGCTATTATTAAGTATTTCAGAACTAATAATAGATGAGGGGAGGGTGCTAACCCTGTTTCTGCTGCTATGGGTCCTACTTCTTCCTGGCTTTTTTTCAGTAAGGCTCAGGGAGTGCTGTGCTGCGTGTAGAGTTGATCTGCTTTTCTCTGTGTGCTTTTTGTCAGCCCTCTTCTCTGCTGCTGTAGTTTGAGGGTTGCCCATGTTTTCGTGGAAGACACCATGTTGTTCTCCAATGTATTTTTACCATGGCTGGTATAGCAGGGTTTTACTCTTTCGAGCTTCTTGGTGCTCTGCCTTTTTACAAATGATATATAGTAATGTTCGTGAAAGGCAAGTTACATGATGGTGCATTATAAGTGTATGAACTCTCTACGTACAAGATGGTGCATTATAAGTGTATGAACTCTCTACGTACAAGATCAGCCTGGTTAAAGATGATAATGTAAAGTCTGTAGTTTGCTTTTTCTGGGTTGTTGGGGTGTTTTTTTATTTGTTTGTTTTTTTAAACTTCTGTGACACTCAGCCTGTCTGTACCCCATCTTTTAAAAAGATTTCAGTAAATCTTTTGGGGCAGTAGTTTTCTTAAGAAAATCAGTTTGTTGAAATAATGATCAACTCTGGAAAAATTGTCTCCAGCACAAATATTGTTGGGCATAGTAAGAAAAAACTGTGCAGATACAGGTTAGACTCATTGCTTTTGCCTATTTAAGGTCATATGTCATATCTTCTGTTGGTTACAAAATTGCAATTAATAATTTGCATTCAGAGTATTCAGGTTTTGCCCTTGTGTTATACTACCTGCTCAGAATAGAACAGAAAAGGAAAAGGAGGACAGACTTGCCGCCAGTGCAACTCCCATTGCAGTCATCTGGAAGGAATTAGCAATGGGATGAGGCAGATTGGTTTAATTAGACTACTGAAATCAAGCTCGTAACTTCTTAAGGCCAGAAAGGACAACTGGAATTATGAACCAGGTTAGTGCATTTGGTAGGAATTCTTGCATTGAGTTCAGTCATGGTTGTGTTTGTAGCCATGGTACAAGTATTGTATGCTTTTAGCGTAATTCATCGTAATTTCTGACTGTTTTACAGGTATTCCAAGCTGAATTACACAAGCTTATATACCTCCCAAAGCTCTGGGTACTGTAAAGGGCTTGTGTAATCCACGCTTTGTTTGCTGCTAAGTTCTTTGCTCACCTCTGTAACTGAATTGTCTTATCCTTTTGGATGACCAGCACTTCTTCCTTTGTTGGAGTTTCAGCTGTTGCCTTTGGGTTATGAAGGCCTAAGTAGTTTAGAACTTGCCTAGTTGAGAACCATGTCTCACAGTGCCTTATCTATAGTCAGACTCCTTTATATGTCCTTCCTTCAAGGGATCCCCATTTTCGTGGATTCCTGTAGCTCTGAGCCTGCTGTGACTATTAGGAACTTTTCAGAGCTTGTTTGCTTACCGAAGCTTTGGAGAGATACAAGGGTGCCAACTGCTGATGGTCAGGTGCTGTTCATGTCTGTATGTCTTCATTTCCTCCTTTTTGATGGTAACGGTCTTCACTTTCTGATACCATACTCTTTAATTAACTGAAATGTACCTCTCTTCTACATCGGTACTTTCATTTATTATTCATAAACGTGCATTATCAGATACTGCTTTGATTTAGCAGCTTTTCTTGTAAAGCTGATTCTCTCTGTTTTGAAAATGTTGCGTCTTCTAGCTACAGCACAAGACAGATAGGAATAAAGTAGCTGAGAAAACTGGCTTTTTTTCTCTCTGAGAGTGAGTTTCACAAAATTGGCCAGTGTTATCTGAAAAAATACCCTTTTCCTTTTTTTGCCTCCATTGTCCATCATTTCCTCCTATCATGTACGTAACAATAAAAGATAAAAAAGTTTTGTTTAACTTACAAGATCTGAATGGTACTACTTTTCTTACTGTGCTTGCATCACTTTAAACCGTGTTGTATTTGATTCCATGTGCCCAGATGGCAAATCGTAATGCATTGCATGCAGGGCAAGCATCTCAGGATGCTATTTGCGGTTTACAGCCCACAAAAATGTCAGGCATTTTTAAGGGTTATTTGTGGGATAGTCAAAGAAGGCTGGATGAATTTAGTTTCCAAATTCAGCTTGAGATTTGATGAATGCACTGTTTCCAGCTTCCTTCATCAGTGTGAAAGAAGCAGGGAGGGATGCTGCACACCTGTTTGATACCAAGAGCTGAAGTAGTGGGGTAGGGA
This sequence comes from Stercorarius parasiticus, assembly GCA_013396915.1. NCBI lineage: Eukaryota > Metazoa > Chordata > Aves > Charadriiformes > Stercorariidae > Stercorarius > Stercorarius parasiticus. Next base: position 5,978 of record VWZL01001099.1, on the reverse strand, counting down.
AAAAAAAACCCCTTTTGGAGTGCTTGCAGCAGGGTGGTAGGGAATCAGTGCAGAGGTGGTAGCTGGTGTATACTTTCTTGGTGGCTCAAAGGCAGTTCTTAAACACTAATGGCAAGACTGTTACGGAAAGCCTTTAAGTTCTTTGCGTACTCTTGCAATACGTTGTCTGGCTTGAAACTATGGAGAAGTGGGGCTCCACTGCACCGTAGAAACAGCATTTTAAAAACACCCAAATAAGCAAAATGCGTGGGCACCTTTCACCCTTGCTTTGCAGTATGCCATCATTGTGATGGGTAACTATAGCAGGATGCTTGTGTTAGAGCAGATCACATAGAGCAATAGCTGGTTTTTTGCTCCCTTGTTTGGGAATCTGTAACAGAAGCCGTAATAGGAGCAAAAAGGTAATTTGTAACTTTTTTTTCAGTTCTTCTGAGATATAAAGGGGAAAACTGACAAACAGCTGGAGTGAGATCTTACATGTCTTGCTGTCTGAGAAATTTTCTACTACGTCATTCTTGTATATTGGTGTTTTTTGATATAGGGAGACCAAAGGGGAAGTGATCAGTGATGGTGGCCTGCAACTTTTTGGGCAACACGTAACCTTTTGGTACGTTTTTAAGAGCAAGAAAGTTAGAGGTGCTGAGTATAGTTACTCCGAAGTTAAGGCATATGCTTAGTTTTCCCATCTGCACTTGTGCTTTAGTTGACCGTTGTTTTGGAATTGTATAGTACGCTGACCTGGTTAGATTAATAACACTTGTGTACCTTTGGCTTTGCTTCCGACAGTATTACTGTTTTTACAATCTGAAGACTTCTCAGAACTACTAATGTGCTTTGTGTTTACGGTATTTTCACTTTTCATTTCTTGAAAACAGGAACAACATTTTTAGTGAAGGAAGTATCTTCACAAAAGGCAAATCTAAAACCTTAGGACTTGCTCACCTAGTGTTAAGGTACTGTAGGAGCTGGGTACTACCATTTCTTTCAAGATCTGCCTTCATATCTGTCTTCAAAGTTTTTGTGTACAGCATCTCTAAATTTGTTTTTGTGGGCGAGTTCTTCATGTTTTTGCTGCTGTGGTTCAGATTGGTCAGCAAATGTCAGCATTTTTCTTCTGAAGGGCAGAGAATAAAATTACTGTTATAATATCTTGTGGTTTCTATTTATATTTGACAAAAGAGATTGTTCTGCGCTTTGGATTGGTATAAATAGCTTCTTAGGTGTGTAAGCAATGTTTCCACAACATGATAGTATTCTGCTTTCTGCCACCGCCCTTATCCCTTCCCTGTCATGTGAATTGGAGAAACTGTTGAGGTACCAAAATCTCTAGTTTTGCTGCCGTCTTCATATGAATGTTTTAGTATTTGTCATAAATATTCTTCAGGTTTTTTCCTTCCTTCCTTTCCCTCCCCTCTCCTCCACCCCCACCTCCCTTTGAGATTAATGCAATGCTTAGGCTCTGACAAAAATTTCCTTACACTATCTAGTGTAGATGCTGTGTAAAGCAACACATCCCTCATCAAAATAAAGAAGCTATGTCAACGATAGCCTTCCCAGAAAGAAATACATAACTTATTTGCCCAGTCTCATGATCTTCATGCATACTTTACCCATTACCTAGCAATCTCGGAAGTTTGCCCCTAATAAGATAGAAGAGATGCTCAACATCAGGTAGAGTTTTTCTCTTTAAAGTGGGAACAAATGGAATAGTCAGTGATAGTGGGAAAACTGCTGTATTCCAACTGGTTATATCCATACAAACCCAAACACTGCAGAGAAGAACAATGTTCAAGAGGGTTACAGGATGGCTTGAGAATTGGGGTTGAAATGATAGCTGACTAGTTTGGGGGAATGTACTGGAAAACCAGATAAGCATTTTATCTTTCTTAGTAATTGAGACTCCTGCCTGAGACTTTTTAAAAAAACAGTACATGACACGAGTCATCTACCTTAAAACTAGTTAGCTTCTTACAATTAAGACATAAGCATGTGACTTGAGGCTTTGATAGCCACACAAAAGATTAGATAAAATAAGAGGTTTGCTTTTCATCTGAAGTGTTTTTAACTGCACGCGGGTAGGCAGATGCTTATAGCGTAGAGCAGGTGAATTTGCACACTGAGCAGCACTCCTGTGATGACTTCTGATAGAGAAGGGGAGGTGCCATAGCACTGCTGTGGAAGTGCTGGCTGATATTTGACCAATTGTTTTACGTGGAGCACTCAAAACTTGCACAATAAAATGTATTTTGCTTTATTCTAGTTTCAAAATCTGTAGTGTTAGTATATTCGTGTATACTGCACAAATGATTTTTTTAATTTGCCAACCATCTGTTGTGGTGATGGAAAATTTGGATAGAAGGCATCAGGAAAAAAGTAGGAGTTAGCAAAACTTCAGAGCATGATTACTGAAGAGTGTATTCACCAAATCCTTGCATCTGGTGAAAGAGGATTAACACTGGTAAAGATGCATAAGTGACAAAATGGATTAAAAAATCCAATAAACACCCCCACCCCCCAGCTCTAAAGAACAAAAAACCCTACTTAGAGTTGTATTTTCTTAGTTATGTGACTGAATTTTATTGTTAGTACATACCTGAAAGCTCTGTAGGGCTCATGTTCTTATGCTTCTGTTATATTCATCAGAATGTAGCAAGCTACATCTCAGCGGTGCCCTGAATAGGTTTTGGTAACTAAATATTATGAGTAAGTCTCTTCTCCCAATTTTTACCTGAACAGCAACGTCCTTGGAATCAACATTGTTCATTAATAAATTAGTCTGAGTGATAGAGCCTTTATGAAAGCTTTACTAAAAGGGAGATCTTGTTTCTAAATTTACTGATTTTGTTCTTCACTATCTAGGCTTCTTTGAGCTCATTTTAGTCCAAGTGCTACTTGTTACGGTTTTGGCTACATCTGACCATTATTGAGGTAGCTGCCCCTGGAACATTTCAGAAAGTTACTTCTAATTTTTTTTTAATTTGTTTTGTAGAAATTAAATATGCTTAATTGTCTGTGATGTAAATGAAAAGCACAAAGGTTTTGAACTCACTTTTGGTTGCAGAAGTGGGTAGCTAACAAAATTTCATGCTGTTTCAGTGATACTTCGGAGTAACCTTGTGTGTCTGAGATCAAAGTATGGCTAAATGTTAAGGATGAGCCAGGACAGTTACTTACCCATATTTGAAATGCCTACTGTCAGTTAGCACTTGTTAGGTTAAAATGAAAGAGGTACATCTCTATACCTCATTTGCATAAATTTTATTCATTGTGAAATGAACTGGAGCTGCTGATTTAACACTGCAGAATGATTAGTAGAAGGTACATGTGCATAGAGGTAAGGTGTTTAAAGCAAAACAATATGGGCTTGATTTACGGAAAAATATATAATAATCTCTTAATTTAAATATTTGGTTTTTTCAGGTGCATAAAAGATTGATGTGTACACAGACTGTAAATAAAAATACATATATATTTTTAGAAATAATAACTTCATAAAAATAGAGGACTGTCAAGAACGTTGTTGCCTGAAAGGTACTGTTTTTTAAAAAAAGTGATTAAATCTGTAAGTAATCTTTTTCCTTTGTTACATCCTGAATATCAGTGAAGTCAGAATTCAGCTTTTGTGACCTCATATCTAGAGAATTTAGATTGTGTTCATCTCCTTTTTTATGCAAGCCATACGTGATTCTCATGAGTAGACTTACTGGGATTTTTTTCATGAAATACGAAAAAAGAAATGGAAAAATGATACTTCCTGTCCCTTCTCTGAAAATGACCTTTTCAGCAGAAAAAGTCTTGAATAGTCACAGCTATGGACAGATGAGACCTGTCCTGTCCCTAGTACGAGGGTCTAGAGTTCCCAAGCATCATCAGTCTGTGCACTATTTTGAAATCTGGTTATAGCACTTTAAGGGTGGTTATAACATTTTAAGTTATCACATCGCACATCGTTTCCTGCTGCAGTTAGTGCTGTTTGTGAGTTACTTGTAGTTTCTAATTGTGTGCCTTTATTAATGTTTGAATTTGAGGATGTTATTACTTTGCTCTTCCCCTGTCTTGCCAAATTGCCCTTCATGTCTGCATTGGCAAACCGTGTGATCCTACATCTTCTAATGTTGCTAGGCTTTTTCTTCTTACATGCCACCCTATGTAACACAGTATTTCTGGGGACAGTGGCTGCCTCCTGGCAGCTTGGATGTTATCAGTAAGGGCCATTTAACTGGACAACACTAATGTTTCTGGGCTATTGAACAAATTAAAATGATGCAGAGAAGAATCAGAATATTAATTGGGAAAATATTCTTAGATATGATCATATTTCTCCCTTTTACAAATTTTCTTCTAGTGTCACTGGTATTATTATTAACTTGCTTGTCAGTTTGATAATGTTTAGAGAAATACATGATCAGAATTCTTTTGAAGGGAGATTTGAAAGGGGATTTGCCCGATACACTTGCATGATGTGAAGCAGTCACAGTGTATCTTTTGTTAAAGCGACTAAAAATGGTGACTGTTCTTTAATTATTTGTTTCTAGAATTGGTGGCAGAAAAGAAGAAAATGGGTTGGAGGAATTGAAGATAATTTTCTAAACCATTACAATAAACTCATATTCATCATTCAAATTCATAGATGATATTCTGGAAAGTATTAATTTTATTTCTGTACCAATGCAAGCAATGTTGTGAACCTGGGAAAGGCTTATCCTCCAGCCTCCTACGGCTTTTGAGCATAAGAACAGCTGTACTGTATCACTCCAGCCTTGTCCATCCTGTCTTTGACAGTAGCTGATAATTGATGCAGAGGAGAGAGTAGAACAACAGGGCAGATAAACGCGGAGTCATGCCACTATGGAGCATTGCCCAGCCTCCAGCATTTTGTACCTCCATTTGTATTCTTTTTGTCTTCTTTTTTCTTTCCCTTTTTCTTTTAAACATCTAAACTTTTGAAAGTTTTAGAACAAGTTTTTCTAGAGTGTAAGTGTATATTCTGAAATAGTTTGTATTTCTGTTTTACTGTGAAGTGGTAATGAGGGAGATTTTGTTAGGAAACTATAATGTCAGCATGGTTTTAGTCATTGCCGTGTGCAGTAATTTTAGTTGTGTGTCTAATGTAGGGTGGCATTATGTTTTTCATGGGGAGGGCGGGATGTGGGAAATATGTAATGCACAGAGGCTGATATACCAAGAATGATTGCTAAGATTCTTGGCACTAATATCACATCTTCCTGAGAGTTGAGGACCTAACTGTAAATGTAAATGAAGGACTAAATAAAACATTTGTTCTCTATGAGTAGACCAGTTATTTAAAAAGTAACAGTGTTTTAAACCTGCCATGGTAACTTACGTTCTCCTAATTTTAATATTATTTTCATAATTGGTCTTTGAGGAAACTCATGCAGGACTTTTTTGTGCACTGCTGTAAAGCATTTAAAGAATGGTTTGTTTATCAAAATCTGTATGTAATTAACTTTCAAAGCAGCATTGTAGGTATGATTTGGAACGGTCCTTCAGTTTTCTCTTTCTGCTCTCAAAGTTTAAAGGTATTTTAAGTTTGTCTATTGCAATCCAAAATAAATTATGTGGCCAATCCTCGGCTTTGTTCTGTGCTTCTGTTAAGTAGTAATACGGTAGCTAGAAAAGCTGTTACCATTTCATTTATAAAAACCTGTTTTTCAGAATTTTTAGCAGTAAAGCAACACTGTTTGCAAATCTATTATGCAAGATCACACTCTGGGAATAATTAACATAATTCCACGGGTGAGGATGCAAGGATGGCTTTTCTACACATGTAATTTCAGTGACTTGGTTAGAAAATAACATTAGAAGACAATTATTTGTAACACAATCCACTCTTGAACTGCTGTCATTGCTTCAAGGTGACTGTAACACCAGAATGTGTATTTCCTGCCACCTTTATTCATACTTAGGAATATTTGAAAAAAATCCTTTAATTTACAGTATTTTCATAGAATCATAGA
>VWZL01001098.1:88733-271165 GCA_013396915.1 Stercorarius parasiticus | reverse complement strand
GGGGGGGTGGGAAGGGAAAGTGCTGGCACATTTTTGGCTGGAAGCCTCAGACAACATATTTTTTATTCTAGTCTTTATTTTTCAAAATAAAATCATGGCAAGGCAGCAACAAAGAGGGGGGAAGAGGGTGAAATTAGGGGTAACAGTACCCAAGTATTTCCCCCTTCTTTCTGTCCCTGCCATTAAACACACAGGGTCTCCTTTATTATATACAGTAGCGGGATTAAGCCAGCGGCCCAAAGGCTAGGAATGCAATGTGATACTTTTATACTTATTGATCCTTTCTTTTTTTTTTTTTTTTTTAGGGAGATTGTTTTCATGAAAGTTTAATTCACCTTTTTTAGCTTTTGAGTCTAACTGCCACACATTTTATCCCGCTTCTTTGTGAAATGCTAAATCCATCGGTAGGTTTTAGTTTTCCTGGTGTAACTTTTCAGAAACTGTATATCTGCATAGCAACCCCACTGCAGGCAGCTTATGTCATGGTATCGCATGTCAGAAAGATGAAAAGAACTCCAAATCTGAGCTGCTCCACAAACTTATGTCCCCCATTCTCGGACATATATCTTCTGTACTTAATATAAGTGTCAGGAAGGCAATTTCAAGGCCAGAGAGGTGCAAAGTTTTATCTCGGAGATGACAAAAAAAAAATAATAAAATGACACATGACCTCAGTTCAGCCTTGTGCGGACAATCAAATGAGAAACAAAGATTGTCTTTTTCCTCCTCTCCCCACTTCCCCCTGGCCCCCACCTCCCTGTGTCCCCGTTGTCTGCTTCCAACTGCAACTTGAGCCTGGATCCCGAGCCCGGTGTCCAGATTAGAGATTGTTGACTCAGATTTAGTGGTGAAACATGAGCCAGGCCCTGTTGATGGCATAGCCTTGAAGGAGCAGGTTTACTTCAAGCCAAAAGAGAGATTACATGTCAGACGAGAGCCTGCCTTTTCTTTATCACAAACTTCCTGATCTCCCTCTGTTTCAATAGTGTGTCTTCCTCCCCCCCCCACGCCCCCCATGTGCCCACTTTCAATTCCTTCTATAGGGTGTCATAAATCAGGAAATTAGCAAGTGTGTAGCTGCCCTTTGCCACAGGCAGAGACAATGAGCTCGCTGTGTTTTTAACCAGTGGGTAGCACTTAACATAATCAATGGAGAGCTACGTGCAGAAAGGATGAAAAATTGGGTCTCGGTCTGACCACTTACAGGGTATTTCTCATCACCCAGGCAAGCTGCTTTTATGAGAATATGACATGCCCTGGAAGCTTGCTCTCCATTTTGCAGGAGAGTCATTAAAAGAAATCATTACATGTTTTTTTTTGTTCCTTGGCACACACACTGCTTTTCCTTGGCTTCTGATTTCATCCATCTTTCAGGCGCTTCGTGCCTTTAGTAATTTATGTGCAAGATTTTTCCAAACCTCCAAATGTTTTTCCATTTGGCAAACTGTGTCCTGAAGCCTCCACAGAATGTAACTGTAGAGTTTTCTTGTACTTCAAAACATGAGCCCTGTTAGCACAAAGATGCATCTAATACTTGTAATCCTGTACGTAAAAGCTATAAATTAATATAAGACAATCAAAGACATCATTACTTCTTGTGAGTCTTTACCAGCCTTGTTGCTGTAAGCCCTTACTTGATACACAAAAGGAGAATTTCTCTACGAGCATTGTTGTTTTTTTTAACTATAGTTTTTGGAAGCTTTACGGTACCATATGGAGAACTATTTTATGCTGCTGCTGGTAGCTTTCTCGATACTGGCTATAAATTAGATAATTTTCCTTGTGTCTGATAGCCCCGCGCTATCAGACACGTTTGCTCTCACAGGAAAATCCAGGAGAATTCGATAGAAAGCAATAACCTTCCTACCATACAGAATTTAATGGAAAATTTCACCCTCACTGTAAGACTTACAATGGTTGATTAAAAAAAAAAAAATATCGTCTTTTTCACCCTCCATTGAGTTCACGGGTTTGTAGACTGTTTTTTACAGGAGTCTCCTCACCTTTCTCCCATCCAGCCGTGGTTCTTCTGAGAAGGACATGTGCTGGCACATATCCAGGCTGAGCTCCCAAGGGCTCCCAAGGGGATCATGCACTTGTATGCATTTTGGAGACACTTGAGGAGGTTGCCCAGCAGGATGAGCATGGGCTCAAGAAGCAGTTAGCTTGCTGTGAGTTGCAATCTGGGCTGTTGCGGCTTTCTTCAGGAATGCAAACCCAAGAGGAGATTCATTAAATGGTTTTTTATAATGCAGTCCAGTGAATGACATCCTCAAAATGGCAGGGTATGTAACCACGAGAAAAGAGATCCTTCTTTGTCCATCCATGCTCATGGGAAATCACCAGCCATTGAGGAACGGCAACAGTATCTTTGCTTGTATTTGTTTATTTTTGAAATCCCTGAGTAGTTTACAAGGTTGCAGTATAAAATACTTGCATTTGTTGGAAGTCCCAACTGGACTTAAGTTCTGGACTCTAAAACAAAAAGTCTGTTTTGCCAGCAGAAATGGGTCCAGATCAGTCTAATGTATTATTTACACTGAGTTGTGCTCCATCGCTCCTTCTCAGCATGTACTGCCCTGCTTGCCCTGGAAATAAATGCTCAGTGAGACTATAGAATAACCAGTGGGGTAAGTCTCTTCAACAGTTCTTCACCCCAACTCCTGCATCTAAACTGAATTTATGTGGAATGAACTATGCATGTTTCACTTAAGAAAGGCCAGATCTGTTGTCAGTCCATCAACTCCTCCAGAATCAATCCTGATCTACCCCGGCACAGGAGAGAGGCGAATCAGTGCAGCAGCAGGGACTTCGTTTTTAAAGAAATTAGGGAGAACGCCAAGGGCTTTGACAGTCCAGTCCTGCCTTCATTTCCATCTGTGTCAATCCAACTAGAGGGAAGGGTTGGTGAAATTCTTCGAGCGGACACCGCTGTGATGGAGAACAGAGTTAGTCTTTTATACGTCGTTCCTCAGCCTGACGAACTATGGTGACATTTCTCTGAGACGCGCATGACATCCGCGTTAACAGCAGAAGACGTCATTGTGATCTGGGCTATTACAGTGAATTGATTGCTATTATATCACTTTAAAATAAACTATTCCCCGATTAAATCAAATTAAGGTTACTTTATCAGTGTAGGCATGAGGCACATTTTCTTCTCATAATTTACTTCCTCTTAAGTGGCTCTAGATTTTTGTTTATCTTATTGGATTGATAAAGAAATGTGCTCAATTGTCAACATGCATTAAAAAATAATATCTAGCTGTCGAGGGAGAGAATGTGTGGGAAACGTCAAGGACACCGGGAGCGCAAGTGTACGCTTTGCCTAGACTAATTGAGCTGCAACATTTTACCATTTCCACAGCTCCTTTTTTTTTTTTTTACCTAGTTTTTATTTTTGACTGGCTGAGCGCTTTTTCTGCTCTCTCAAACTCCTCTGCATTGCATCCAGTTTGCTCTTCCAGAACTGATCGACGAGTACAGCAGGTCACCACCCCTGCTGAAATCAGCCAACAAGCCGACCATAACCCCAGCAGATGTTTGCGGTTTATAGGCCAAATGAGAGCCCCGCAGACCAGCGAAAATACCAGCACCACAGATGTGGAACCTGGCCACTCGACGCGAGCAACACAAAGCCGCGTCCTGCCCAGCCGGGCTGGGACTTCCAGAGGAGCAGAAGGTCTGAGAGACTAATTAGCCTGCAGAGCCAACACGCTGGCCTATGCTCCATCATTTTGATGGGCGCAAAGTCCTTTAATGAAATGCCGCATGAGCGAAGTCAGATGAGGCCCCTCTGTAACTTCACCTCCGAGTCTGGCAATACCTGAGTTCATAATGTCCCCGAAACGTGCCAGCCGGCTGTGCCAGGCTCTGCCACTCGCCCCAGCTGGGCCCGTGGTGGCCAACCGGCCTCATTAACACAGCCTGAACCGCTCCTGCGCTCTGAATGCAAAACGGGGAGGAAGGCTGGAGCTAAAAACATGACACCACGCAGAAGAATCTTTTTTTTTTTTCTATTTTTTTTTAATTACAGATGCTTCTAGTAAATAACGAGGAAAAGGAAGACCGGCAGCTCTCAGCAGGACATCGGAGAGACTGAGGATGGCAGAGCTAATCCTCAACCCAGTTCTTTTGTTCAAAGCAAGTGCTATTTCTCTGCTAAAAAAGCCACACTTTGTGCTTTCTGACCCTGGCAAGACAGACACAGATATCCATTGGGCTTAACGTTGGCTCTTGGAATCCCCACACCTTTCAGGATGCCTTGCGGTACGGATTCCTGCCAGCGTACCGGGAAAATGTGGTCCAAAGAAAAGCTAAGGGGGGAAAAAAGAGCGTTTTGGACACTCCGCCAGGCAGAGAGGCCTCTAACCTGTGTCCGTGTCCTTGCCGACACAACGCGCATTTTCTCAGTGTGCCACTTCAATTTAAGCCGAAATCGAGCCTTTTAGTGTCGCGGCGCTGGGGTTGAGGGGGAGGCCAGGAGCGGGGATGCTTTTTTAGGGCTTTCTACAGGGCGTGCTTTCGCCTGGGAGGGACGAGCCCACACCCCGCAGCAGGCCGGGGCAGGGCCCGCCCTGCCCGCACCGCCCGGCTCCGGCCGCTCCCGCCCGCCACCCGCACTGCGGCGCCATCTGGCGGAGCCGCCGGGTGCGGCCGGGAGGCTTGCGCCAGGGCGGGCAGGGTGGCNCTGCCGGCCGCCCCGCGGAGACAGGACCCGGGCCCCTCTTCTGGCCGCGGGGCGGGCGGGCGGAGCGCTGCCGCCCCCTCGGGGCCCGGGGCGGCGAGAAAATGGCCGCTGTGTGTCTGCGGCCTGGCTGGGGTCGGAGCCCACTGACCCCCAGACCGCTTTTCCCCACGGAGCGAGGGATGGGGAGAAGCACCTCTCCCGGGGGAGTTGTAAAAAAACCCGTTTGTTTGCCGTGGGTGGTGTTCTGGCCCTTGCAGAGGTCTGTGGGTGTTAGGAGCTCTGGGCTCAGGGTAGATCAATCAAAGGTGCTGAAGGACCTACTCCTATCAGAGAGGCATTGAGGCTCCTGCCTTGCACTGAGAACTTTTAACAGGTTTCAAGGGGGCTAAGTGCTACAATAGGAATTGGGGACCTAAATATTGGTGATTTAGGGGCAGAAATGCCACTGGAAACCTCTGAGACCTGTGCTGCCGTGTCATTTTGAAAATCTCAGCACAGGTGTGCTGGGTCAGGTGGCCCTGTTCGATATAGGTACACTAACTTTTGTGGGGCTACAGGGTTTTACACCCCCTGGCAAGGAGGTGAATCACTTGCAGGGCTGCTCTAATGGCACAGTTGACCGGTGAATGAATGATCCCACTGAGGTCCCAGCCATGTGATACCTCTTGTTCCTGTGGGCAATCCTGCAACCTTCGGTTCTCTAGGCTGTGATTCCCCGATGGGAAGCCAGCACAAAGGATCTGTGAGATCCAGCAAACTTGGAATCGGTGTGCTGGTGGACTTTGCTAACATCACCCAACAATTCTTTGTAAAAATTCAGCATCTTTGTTGTAGACTAGTGTGCATCATACTTAAAATAAGTTCCCTTTTATTGGTAGGAGACAGGAAACAACAGAATGATTCACTTATTCCTAAAGTATGTGCTTAACTCATGGAAATAAATTAAGAAGCTTCTTTTTTTTTTTTTCTTCTGCTGTGTGTAGTTATTTATGATGTCTAGTAAGGAGCCAGGTCTCAAAGCAGTGTTCCTCATTCCCTAGGTAAAGAGCAGGAAACTGATTTCTCAACTGTTCTTCATTATGAACTCTGGAGTTCATTGTAGATTGACGTTTTACCTCTGCTATGAGTAAACCTGTGGCTGCCCCTTTGCGGGACTGTGAAATGACTAAACTATACCTCACCAAACACTTTGTCTGAACCTAGAAGTGCAGATCTTGGAAAGGAAAGGATGTTTTAAAGGAAACTATCCCAATCTGAGAGATTTTATCTGATCCAAAGAATCCTTTTCATGTGATGATTTCTTGGATTAGATTAACTAATGACACATAATGTCAAAATGATCTCTCTATGGTTCTCCTTTTGTCTTATGCTTGTAGAAGCAAAGGATGAAGGCAGCTTCCCTGTGTATGGTCTGTTGCAGCTAGAGAGCTGAGATGGTGCTTTTGGCAGAGGAAGCCCCACTGCAGTTAACAATAAGATTTCCAGGAGTTTGAATTGACTCTGGATCACACTTCTATGTAACTGCTTTTATACTCTGTTCTTGAAAGTATTTATGCACAAAGAATGCCTCACTGAAAAAAGTTTCCTTTTCTCAAGTAAAAAGGCATATGCAGATTTCCCACAGATTATATTTCATAGGAACAAAAACAAAAGCAAAGAAGGTGTATAAATATGCATTCTTGTAGCGTGGCCTGAGTCAGGTGGGGTCTGCAAGACACCACAACCTTAAAGAGGGAAACAAATAGAACAAATTTCACTTTTAGGATCAGAATTTCCTTAAACCAGATGTAGAAAACAGTTTGAAAGGCAACAATAAGCTCAAAATAAGTATTTCTTCATGTCCAAACAGTTATTATTTCAAATGTGAAAGGAGAAAAACAGTTATTTCCGCAGATCTAATAAAATCACAAAGGGAGTGTAGATCTTTAAACAGTAAGTCCTACCTAATTTTTTAGCTTTAGAAATTGCTGTAAAGCTTCCATATCTGTAGCTGTACTACTGCTTTAAATATCTATTACATGAAATTGACTTTAGTACAACTAATTAATTTTCCTGTTAATTCACTTAATTGAAATTAATTAACTAAATACCAACAACCATTGTCTTTGAGAGAAAAAAATTCATGAAATGGGATTCCCAATAGATCAAATGGAACACTTTTCTGCACCTTTTTTTTTTTCCAGGAATCCTTTCCAAAAAGAGTACAAGAAAGATTTGGGGTCAGGAGCAGCGATGCTGTTTCTTCCAAACACTTTTCTCTTCCGGCCCTCATCCTGATCTCCTGTCCTGCCTGTGCCCTTGACAGTCCCTGTCAGCTTCTTGGCTTTCCCCACCTTTTTCTGACTAAGGGGAGAAACACATCCAATCTTGCTCTGGGGGCGACACTGGGGAAAATAATGCTGTGACCCACTGGCCAGATACATAAAGGTACGTGCGTCTGTATGGACATTTCTAGGGCAGGCTCTGTCCCATGTAGAAGAAGCCCTTCCTCAGCAGCTGTGAATAGCTTCAGAGTGCTGGAACAGAGCGGAGCTAATGAATTGCCTGTTAATGCCCCGTCCGTGCTTATGACAGTTAGTAAAGGCACCGGTGACAAGGTAATTTTTAATAGGATGAACGGTGTGTCAGAATACTAATAGGGCACTAAAAGGAGTGGTTTCCAGGGGAGTCACCTCATTGCTCAAGTGAAAGAGGGGATTATTCCCTCCAGCCCTTTCTTCAGAGCTCCCAAGGACTGTCACCTATAACGATCTGAATCCCACAGCCTCTTCTGAACTACTGCTTAATTGGGAAAGTGCTTCAGAGCAAAAAGAGTCAATCCTTCAAGCCACTGAGCTTCCCAAACCTCACTGAGCTTAACTTAAGCCCTGCTTAGAGTTTGGTTAGACTTGGAGGATTCAGCTGGTTAATGGTTAATTATTGGTGTTGCCTAAATATCCCCTACCAGTGACTAAGCCCCTGAGGGCCACAGACTGTCTAAAGAGTAGGAAAAGGCAATCCAAGCACCAAAGAGCTCATTGGCACAGCTATAAAATGAATGGCATCGCCTACATACAGACTAGCAAGGCAATACTAGGAAATAGTAAGTCCATGCTGTTGTTGAGCTAGACTGCTTATCTGAACATAACTCTGGGGGAAATAAAGGGGTAACAAAGATGGGTAACAAAATCAACTGGAAGCATGAACAGGCTTTCGTGCAAAGAGAGAGGCAGAAGGATGCAAATATCCTTCGCAAAGAAAGAAAGAAGCACAGAATAATGACACGGGAGGGGTAGATGAAATACTGCTCACAATATGGAAATAAATTTAAAAAAATCAGTACAAGGATTTTTTCGCATTACGTATAAACCTGAGGATACCATTGCGACAGGACTTTGGAGGCAGAGGAATTTTTAAAAGGATGACATATGTTTACAGAGGGAAGAACATTCAGAGCTATGTTTTCCAGAGCACAAGCCAGCTGTTAGCTGATAGTGACTGGCAAAACATCTGGATGTATTCATGGTCTTTGCATCTTCTGCTACTTCCATTGAGCGCTGGTCACAGAGATGTTACAATCTGAAATGGACTTGGAGCTTCTAGGCAATTCTGCCATGGGTAAGACAATCACTTGCATGAGTAAAAGCCAGATCAATTCAGTCCTTTGACTGTAGAGTGGTAAACCCTGAACAAACACTCATTCTTTGGCATTTTGTGAGCCTTGTGCACTTATTTTTAAACCATGAGTGCAGTAAACGCAGGGCACAAGAAAGAACGGTAGTGGCACAATTATTCCCTTGTGTCATAGTAAAACCATCATATCTTACCTGCTGGGAGTAAATGTATCAAGGACTACTCCATAGGAAAATGCTGTCTGCTATAGATCACTGTTTTAATAATGAAAAAGAAGCACGCTGAACCCTCAGTTTGGAAAAGTTAGTAAGCTTTACTGCGAATGTGCCTGAAATACACCGGAAAAAAAATGTGTCCCAGTCAGATTTCTTCCAAAGAAACCTTACAATCTGCACTTTTGCAAGGAACCCCACCAAAATCAATGGAACTATTCACTATTAAAGCTTATTAATGTGAGAGCACGTTTATTTTACAGGAACCAGCTGCAAGAGTCCTCTCTTACCAACCAAAGATTTATCTACCTAGCAAAGATTTATTGCTCTGAAGCTAAGGTTGAAACACATGCATATCTGTATATCCCTGTAATTACAGTATGTGTCCTTTCAATTGCTTCATATATCTAGGTACTCTGAGTGGCCTGATAGCTGTATGTCAGAGAGATGTTGTGAACTGATCCTTTAAGCCTTTGTGCTTAAATGTAACGTTTGCCGGGCACATGCCATCACTGATATTCCTGGTTTTAATATTAGTATCATCCTAGTCACACAGGTAAGGTTGTTAAACAGTAGCCAGTCAACCTTTTACAAATCATAACTGCTTTTTATCATTATTTTAAATTTCCCTCTAACCTCTGCCAGCAGCTGCAGCTGCTTGTTCCTAGCACCTCCTGGAAGCTTTTAGCCCTGACTTGGACTAGCTCTGTGAAAATTGCTGTTACTATTTGGTTCATCCTGGGGGAGGAAGACATTTGGAGGAGGAGATTTTGGGGAGGCAGAAATAAGCAGTGAAGGGGGGGAGGCAGCAGCCTTGTGTCAAGCAGCTTCTGACATAACTTTCTCAGCCAGTGCTAGAT
The DNA here is from genome assembly GCA_013396915.1 of Stercorarius parasiticus. Taxonomy (NCBI): domain Eukaryota; kingdom Metazoa; phylum Chordata; class Aves; order Charadriiformes; family Stercorariidae; genus Stercorarius; species Stercorarius parasiticus. Next base: position 261,791 of record VWZL01001098.1, on the reverse strand, counting down.
TTGCTGTTAGAGGATCCTTTAGCCCTTCTTTTCCATGCCTTAGTAATGTTGGATGCAAAATCTGTGATTCTGTGAACTGTTTGTCTGGCAAATCTCTAGCTGCGGGGCCAGAAACTTCTTTTAAGGGGAGAGGTGGAACAACACGCAAACGATCTTTTACTTCTTTCTTCCAAATTAATGATCAATTGCATTTGCAGAGCAAAATTAGCAGCTGTCACCACAAGTCTGATTGATAGATACCAAAAGAATCTATGTATATGAATATAGATCTATACTCCTCCTTGGGTACGTTGGTGACAGAAGTCTTTCACCTCTCAGGCACTTCAGCAGCAGGGAAATGCGCTATTTCTCTTTAGAATCAGCCCTTGGGCCTCTCTTGAAGTTAGGCACATTATAAGGCAATTAAATGCATAATAAGAAAGAAATGAGGAAAGCCCTTTTATCTGAAACCTTGAATTTGAGCATCACTGAAATGCTGTAAGTGTCTTGGACCCAACATTAATGATTTTAAATGATGAATAGTAATCCAGCGTCTTGGTTTTATCTGAATGAGGCTCTCGGGTAAGAGAGTCACAAATAATGGTGAGTAAAGTGCTAGTCGTGTTTTGCTCTCACTGAAAGCCACTGGGATAGTGTTGTGGAGTTCCAAGACCATCCAGTTGGTGTGGATTGACAGTGGGGTATAACGTCAAGCACATTTTGCCTCTATGTGTTGCAAACCAGCCGACGATGCAGACAATACACACCATGAACCTTTCTCAGAAATGCCAGCTGGGCATCTCGAGCAAATGGAGAGCTTCCTGCGGCCAGGGGTGCCCTCAAAAGCCTCTGCAGCCCACTCCCTGTTCTGGGGAGGGCTGTTCCAGACACGGTGCACATCTGTCCCCTTGGCTGGGGCTGCTGTGGACACAACTGTGGTGGGGGAAGCCGTGGTGCACCCTTTCCCGCTTGGCTGGGGGGCTGCACTGAGGCTCATGCTCTTCACCTTGCAGGGCACCCCGTGAGAGAGGGTGAGCCGGGAGCTGAGGGCTGTTTGTCAGGGTCTCCAGCCTTGCTGGGAGTCCAGCGGTTTAGCACACAACCTCTCTGTCTCCCGTCAGGCATGGCTGAGTGTCCTTTCCATGGAAACTTGGCGGGCAGCGGGATTGCAGATCCAGGGAAGCTGTCCAGAGCAGCGCTGCCAGTGCTTGGGGAACACCAGACAGGATTTTCTGCAAACCAGGAATGCAGAAAACTCTTGTGCTGGGCAAGTCGTGGTGACATCTCACCTCCAGGCAAGTGGATTAAACCCTGGGCAGAAACAGCCTTCTGATTTATACAAGTAAGCCCCTTCCAAGAGAAAGCCTGACTGGTGCAGATTAACCCTCTGTCTGTGAAGCGCCCATTGGGTGGCTGCAAGGAGAAAACAGGTGCTGCCTCCTACCATCCTGGAGCCAGAAACATGAGAGTCACCAGGGTGCCCCCGCTGCCACCTGAGCACCCCTGTCCCTCTCGGGGGCTCAGCCTGCCTGTAAACCATGGTGAGGTCAGGAAAGTCCCTCCTTGAGTTAATGCTTCTACCCCAGCCTTACTTCAGGAAAGTTTTCATTAGACCTGGAGCCTTGGTGACAGCTACAGCTAAGGCTGCCAGAGTGTTTCCATTATGTTATATCTCCCTGTTTTCACTTGCTTGCAACTGTCCAAAAGTTTCACCTAGAAGGCTGAAATTTTCCAGGCCTCCTCTCTAGCTGGAGGTGAAGGGTTTTTTGGAAAGTTGGAGGGAAAGAAAAAAAAAGAGAGAGGAAAAAAAAATGGTTATGCTCTTTTTTGAAATGGCAGCATCTAGGCAGAGGTGATAATTTAAGAAAACAAAATTTAATAAAAGCAAACAGTGCTATTGCAACCTCAGAAATGACTGACACTTTGAATTTTGGATGAATCTCCAAATAATTTTTTTACATTAAGAGATCCAGCTAATTTTTACTTGGCCTTTTTGCTGCATCCCTCCCTTCAGTGCAATGGCTTCTTCTTCAGGCAGTGCTGCCTGCCTTGTGCTGCTCGGCCCCCAGCTCCCTCCTCCCGCTCCCTCTGCTCTCTGTCCACGGCTCCAGGCTTGAGAACAGGCTCTGCGACCTGAAACTCCTTGAGAACCCACTGAGCCGGGACCTGGATGGTTCCTGTGACGAGCAGAGCTCTTCCCCCCACTGCACTTTTGCTGTCAGCCTAGTGACTTTTTTCATCACCTGAGCATAGATCCGGTGAGATTCGGTAACCTCTGTTGTGCTGGACTCTGTGTTGGGGTGGGGCCAGAAGTTGCAATATCCTCAATGCAGTGCTTTAATGCGAGTATCCGTTCTGAACCCGAGGTGTGCTGCAGATGGTAGACTGTTAAACCACGTGGCCACGTAGCATGAAAGTCTAGGTAATAAATTTACAATGTAAAAATCAATTAGCATTAATGGAGTTTTTATTAGCACCAAATGTAGGTGCTGTGATTTCTCTGGTAAGCATGCAAAGCAGAGAAATCTGAAGCTAAATAAGCTGTAGCAATTAATCATGCTTTTTAATTCAGTTTACTTCTTAAACTGGAGAGTCTCTTCCCCACATTGCTCATTTGAAATTGTTTCTGAGCTAAACAAGGGTTGCAGCTCTAGGTCTCTGCAGCTGGTGCATGGAGCTGTGCAGTTGGCTTAAAATGGACCAGTTCACATTTGAAAACCCACGCTTCACAGTTCTCTGCAAAAGAAACAACCAGTCATCTCATTAACATTTCCAGTAACCGCTAAAGGAAACCCAGAGTAATCCATTCGCTCTAATGGAGGTTGTTTTTTCCTTCTTATGTAACACATTGGCTGGGACGTTTGCGTCCTCTTCTGGGTAGTTTTTCTCTGGAGAAGACAGAAGCCCACTGCTGCCCATGGCTGTTGGTGATACTTCTTGCACACAGGCAGTAAGAGGACATGGTTTTGGCTGTGAAGGACCCATTCTCAGTCCCTGCTCACGGCTGATGGTGAAGCCAACAAAAATACCCCAGTCAATAAAATCACGACCAAGTTGAAATACTTCAAACTGTATAATTAAAACACAGGAGACAGACAGCTTCGTGTGTGGAAATGGAAAATCGAGATGTGGAAATTTAGGAGAGAAAAACTATCCCCTTCCTGCCTCCGCCATCCCTGCAGTCCACTGTCACTGTTGTTTTCAGATGAGGGCTTTCTCACAACTCACACTGGGCTTAGCTGACCCTGTTAACTAGCCAGGATGAGATTTGTAAACCATCCATTTCATAACAATACTCAAAACTGTAAGATCTGACTTTATGTTCCTGCTCACTGCACAATACCCTGGCACCTCTTTAGTTGTGGGTATGTGGAAGCAGAGATCACCTGAAGCTTGCTGATAGAAAACATTACAGACAAGGCCTCATCTTAGATTTTATGCTCCCCCTCCCCAGGGTGGATGAGCTCTGTATGCTGAAGGAGGTACTTTCTTGCAATCAGGATTCACAGCCCTGAACCTCCTGGAACTAAAGGCCAAAGCCTGGTTGTTCAGAAGCTCAGAGGAGCTCAGTCCTTCCAAAAGACAACCTAGTGACATGGCGGCAGGTCTTGTATTTGGCAGGTAGGTGGCTAGATGACTTGCTGAAGTGTGAAATAAGCCAGAATAAATTTTCAGCCCCAGTGAGGTGATTAAAATCTACATCTTCCAGGAAAAAGCTTAAAAAAACCCTGCCATATGAGGCCCTGTGGGTGAGATAAGAGCTTATTTTGTTTATCTTGCAAGTACGACTAAGGTGCAGAGACCCTCATGAGGGCTTAGGAACTGCTGCCCATGCCCAAAACAAGCTGTTAGGGTGTCCAAGGAAATTCCCTGCTGAAAGCTGAGGCCCTTTTGGTGGAGGTGGCATTAAAATAAAGCTGTGAGGATCACAGTTTGGGACCTTTGTCCTTAATGTAGAAGTAGCTGTTCATGGCAATGGAGACATCAGTCATAACTACAGCGAGGCCAGCTTCCTCACAGAGAAAGGGTGTTGTGTCATCATGGGGACTCCATGGGTAAAACTTGAAGGATCTCAGCATCCCTGAGCCTCCACCCTCTGGCCTAGCAGGGAGATGCTCAAAAGGAGACAGGGAGACACTGTCCCTTCCTCAGGAAGCCAGGCTGGAAAGAAAATCACTGGCATGAGTCCTATTAAAGCTCTATCACTGCAACACATGGAGGCAGCAGTTTTGGAAAGGTGAACACCTTGTAGATCACCTCCAGGGTGCTCGGGGGAGGCTTCAAATACGAACCAGGTTCTTCTGTCTCTCTGGGATGCACAGTTTGCTGTATGTGGTGGTAACTGCTCAGGGGTAGCTGTGGTAACTGTGGTACCTGTGTATACGTGTACATGTATGTAGGTCTCTATATAAGACAACTTGTACTACTTCACTGTGGCTTGTTTTAAGCTTACAGCAGCTGAGACTTTGGGTGGATGCCAGCATGTGAGAAATAATGTGTAAAATTACTCATCAAGAGAAGAATTGTTATTAACTCCCCTTTGCAGGTAGGTGGACTGAGGCAAAGCTGGGGTAACGTGGCTGAGGGAACATCGTTGTCAACAGGAACAGAAAAATTGAGAACTGTGGTAGAGGTCAGTGGCCTGCTCCGGGGCCACATACAGCCTTTCATGTTGTACAGCTGTGACAGAAAATGAGTTCCTAGCTTTCTAGACCTGCTCCCTGGAACTTGAATTTCATGACTGTCTACATTTCCCGGTTTGAGGCAGAAATCTCCCAGCTGACATCCTGATTCCTATCTACAGAGATCCTGAAAGAAGGATCCACCTGGAAGTGGATTTTTCTGGTGGAAAATACAAAGTTGTAGAGAAGAACCGAGCTATTCTAACTGGGTAGAGCAAGGAGAGGGAAGCAATGATTAGAACAGGGTTAGCAGCTGAATGAAGGAAGGATACAGAGGTGCAAGCAAAAGTGGGAAAATATGTGCAGAAAAATGTAGAAAGTAGAGCACAGCCAAAAAATACAGAATTCAACCCAACAGGAAGCTGTACATAGCTCTAAGACATACCAGAGAAAGCAGAAGATGTGTTAACAGAAAGGAAAGTGAAGAAGAAAACACCAGACATCACCAGCCGGCATCATCTTGACTGAGAAATTCACAGGCGAGTTTTTCAGTGCCAAGAAAACACAGCGCCGGGGATCCAAAAGGCACTTTGGTATCAGGCTCTGACCCTCTGGTCCTGAGCCCTTCTCAACTTCTAACAGGCATCACTCACCGTAGCGAGGGTACCATGGCATACACGACGTATTTTGTATTCTCCTGGGCCACATATGCTTCTCCATCAAAACAACTGTTGTCTTTCAGCTTTTGCCCCATGAGGGAGTAAGCTTCCCTTGGACCAAAGCACAAGATTTCCTGTCTGCCACCTGTACGCCATTACACCATCTCTCCTTCCCCAGGGGACCAATATGTTCCAGAAAGGGGCTGCCCTGCAGCCTTGGAAAAAAACAGGGTTTCGGTACTGAGCACAGACTTAGTAGCATCAAGAGGGGAGCAGGGAAACACCCCCATCAGCACCAATACCGAGGGCCGCCTGCCTGCACCCACCCCAGCATGGAGGCTGAACAATGTGCTTCACAGTCAAACCAACATCCGCCAACATTAAGTGGGACCCGTGGTCACTGCTGTGAGGCTGACATGTGTCTGCCTGAGTGTGTGCGCTCGTTTCTACACAGGATTAAGAGAGCAGGGCAAAATCCCACCGTCACCCTTAGCCAAATAAGTGTGGAGATGCTGCTGAAGGCCATGGTGGGGGTGCCAGGCGTGTAAGCACTTCCATATGAAGTGGTCAGCAGAAGTGAGGCAGCCGTGTCCCTGCAAAGAACATTTGGCACTGGAAGGAGGAGCTGTGCCTAAAGCAGCTGAGTTTTGTATAGCTATCTCTGGAAATGTAGATAAAGAGCGTTTCACGCTGGAAAAAAGCCCTGCTGTCGAGTTAGCTGTTGGCACTTTTCATCTTCCATTTTCAAGCAACAGGCTGGATTCTGAATTGGCTGTGTCTGGGACAAGGAAAGCAGTACAAAAGGGACTGGTAATCAAGGAGCACCTCCAGCTTTTGAACCATAATAAAACACATTCTTGTCCTCTTCTTCGGACACTGATGGCAAAAATCCTACTCTTTAGTAAGAGAGTTGAAATCTGGAACGACGATTGCATCAGTGGAAGGAAGCCAGATTTGCAACCTTGTAAGCGAGCAAAAGACCTGGCTGACAATCAAGATGCACCATTATAATGAAACTTTTTGGGTTGTTTCCTTTTTAATTTTGTCCTAAGTGACTGGGCCACATTCTGATTTCACTTACATCAGGCTGCATCTGATGTTAGGATGCCTCTAATGCAGCAGCAGCGTGCCTGAGCTCAAAACTCAGCCCTCTAGGTTTCCATTCCCTTCCTAAATATAAACTTCAAGGTGGTAATAAATACTGGAACAAAAAAGATATGTAATTTTAGTGACAGAGAAGTAAATTGATGCTGAATGTATGTGACACTTTTTCAATTTTCCTCTTGTTTTTCCTGATGGTGTTTTGTGCTAAACATTACATTTGCAGATGCAACATTTAAAGAACACTTTATCTTCAGCACTGAGAAACATAACATGTAATTTGCGGCTTCAGCCAAGAGTGATGGCCTTATTAGTAATGGGAATTTACTGATTAACTGCTGTTAGCAAAACATCATCTTCAAACCCGTTAGTCTGAAACTGGCAGCCGCTCTGTCGGCAGGAGCTTTTTTATTTCATCTCGGGGGAGTTCTGTAGAAATATTTCTCATTTAAACAGCTTTAGCCTTGGCCTTTCAATAATTTTTATGGTCTCAACTAATAGGTTAACAATTAGTTAAGAGCAACTATCAGCTTAATGTCAAGTCATTCACAGGGAAAAGTTCAAGGAGAGAAGTAACACTATTTCAAAAGATGGCTTATTTTTGAACAAAGAGCTCCCATCGGTTTGAAAAACCAGAGGGATAAAAATGGATGTGGGAGAGAAATGGAGAAATCAGCAGTGGGGAGGCAAGGCCTGCGGTCTGAGCTGGGCCAGGAGAGGGGTGCCAGGGAGAGCAGGGGGGGCTGGAGGGACAACGCAGTGCCCGGTGGGCTACCCACACTCGTGGTCCCTGGCCCCACCAGGGCCATGCGTGTCTGTCTGCAGCGTGGCAGTGCTTCGCTCCCACCTGCAGCTACCCCTCAGGTGCTGGTGGGGGGAGCCCACGCCACTGGGTTGCTGCTCCCCCCAGCTCTGCATCCGTGCTTCGGCTCCCTCCAGTGAATCCCAGTCTCTGCACAGGCATTGCTGGGTTCAGAGTATGTGCTTGACCCCAGCTCCTAGCTCCAGCACCTTGTCTTCTCACAGACTGTCACAGTTTCCTCTCTCCTTGTCCATAGTTCCTTCACTGGCTTATCCCACATTTTCTCCCCCCTGCTTTTTCTTTTGTTTGTTTCAGCATTTTACCTTTTTGCTTACAATTCCTGCCTTTCCTATTTTCTCCCAATCTCAAGCAATACCGTTAGCCTTCCGCCACCTCCCGGTCTCTCATTTATCTCCAGGCTTCTGCCCATTCTCCTCCCACCCTGTCCCTCAGACCCAGCTCTCCACCCCTGCTTGGAGTGCCTCTTTCTCCTTCATGCTCTCTAGGCACTAACACGGTCTAGCACTGAGCAAGTCTACAAGGGATATGTATGTCCTTCCTCTTAGCTTCTGTGCCAGATGTCACAGTGGTCCACACACAGCTGGGAAGGAAAGCCCTGCTCAGCCATGGGTGGCAAGTGTGCAATCAAGATGGCATTGGCAGATAGCTGTGTTCATTAGAACGAGTCTCATTGTCAGGGCATGAATGGAGGGTGTGGTGGTTTGGGTTTTTTTCCGCAAGAGCTCTTGCACAGTCAGATCTTGAAATTATTTACAGGGTTGGAAAACCGCACGTTGTTGCCTCCAGAGTAAACCTCTGCTAAACTGGAGCTCTCTGATGCTTCTCCTGGATGTGCAGAGTGAGTCAAGGGCATGGGAAGTGACTCCTGTCTCCCAACAGCTTCTTCCAGCTTAGTAATTCATTTTGCCTGGACATAATTTTTAACCAGAAGTTTTCCTCAAAATACAGGCAAATGAAAATCCTTCCCAGGCATGTGCAGTGTAAATGACCATGTCAAAGGTGGGCAGAGATCCTTGCAGAGATCAGAACAGGCTGAAACACCCCTGGCATATTACACATCCCTTTTGTCTGGTAATACCAGATAAACAGTCTGTGCAAGGGGCTGCATATAGTGTAATCACCTGCCATATCCTGGCTCTTGGGCCATAAGTTCCTGGCAGATGTGCAAGAGGTAGCAGCTTTATGAACAAGTGACTGACTGGTCTTATATGGGGTGAGTTCTTATATGGGGTGAGTTCTTATATGGGGAAGGGCAATCAGGCCACTGTTGCCATCACACCAGGTAATTAGGGGAAGAAAAGAGCCTGCTATGTTTACATAACAATTATAAAGTGCATCGGATCTTTTGTTTGCTTTGCACTACCACTTTTGGTAAATGGTGTTTCTCTCTCTATATATATGCACATATATATTTTTATACATACATGTATATATATGTATATAGATATATATATTCATCCGTTGCCTGAGATCTAAATCCTGGTCTGTGAGCTGTGCAAGGCAGGAATGCTGATGTCTGATTTCCTTGTGTGATTCCTCATGGAGCTGGGATGTGAGCCCCAGCTGGGATCTTTAGACAGAATAGCAAATGAAACTGCCACGTGGCCCATGTTATTCAGTGATCTTCAAGATCAGTGCCGGCTTCCTGAAGTCCAGTCTACTCTATAGACTTCTTATAATCAAAGGAAGGAGCTTTCTCCCTCCCCCCAGTATTTATTGCTGACAGTGTCTGAGCTTCAAACCAAGGCGACGGAGCACTTTGCAGACACATAAACCAACGATGAAGTTAAATTGCTTCACCTCAGCAACCAGGCTCTAAATGACTTCAGACAGCTTCTGAATATATTCAGTCTGAAGGAAAACTTCCTTTTGGCTTTCAAGTCTGGAGATAAAAGAACTGTCTGGTGAAAAAAAAAAAGGCAAATTTCTCCTAGCAAAAATACTGCAGTCTATTGTTTAGGGGCACAAGGGAGGTATATGGCTGAGGTTAGGCTTGACGCATGAACTGGGTCCTAAAGCAGTGGGAATGTGAGCACTCATGCCAGGGGAGAGGACCTTGCAGCCATCAGCAGAAGTTGGCCCAGGGCTTCACACTGACTCTGACAGGCCTTTGGCCACTCAGCACTGGGTACTTTCCTGCTCTTTCTCTTATCCCTTGAATGGAGGTGCAAGGGATAAGCCACAGCTGGGGATGAACAGCAGCTGGGTTGCTCTGTATCTCACAGGCCTTCATTTTGGGTCCTAGCGTGGGAAGGAATGGCATAAGGAAAAAACAACTTCACAACATTTTTTAAAGTCTACCTTAAATTCAGTATTCATAAAGAGGGGCCAGAGTCAATAAAATCAAGGGGTGACCTGAAAACACTTTTCTTTAGTAGAGCCCCTTGGATACATTCATCTACCTTTTCTGTAACGCTAGGTTTTGCAGCTGATTGCTATCCGATTACAGAGAGCAATAAGAAGATAGGACCCAAACACTATTATCCAGGGGCCTATTCTCACTTTCACTGACGTGGATGGCAAATTGACTTCAAGGGAAACTTCATCATGCTGTAGTGTTGATAGCATCATAGAGGAAAGTGTAATTAAAGGGCAAAAAAGAGGGGAATCATTCAATGAAATGTATTTCTTGGGTAGCTAGAACCGACTCTACATAACAGGGAAAGCATTTCTTATTTTCTAGGGGAAGTTTTTTCATAGTAGTTGAGCTGAGATTTTTTTGGCTCTTTTTCAGACTTTTTATTGAGACATTGCTAGAGTATTCCACTTGCTGCCAGTGTGTAAAGTGGGCAGATCAACCTTGAAATATTACAGTCTTGGGACAAATTTTGCTCTTGTTTTCTCCCTAGTGTAAAGCCCGAGTAACAGTAATGACTTCAGCCGAGCCACTTCAGATTTACATCAGCATAAACAAGAGCAGGGTTGGCCTATGCAGATGCAGCCTGAGGGATTAGGAGTCTGGCTGTGTGTTGTACCCTTGCTTCAAATTGGCACCCTAGCCTTAATTCAGTGGAGAACCAAAGAAACTGCTTGCCCTGCAAATGAGCATTGATGCTAATGTATTGCAGTGGGGATTTATCAACAGGCTGACACCTCAGTACCCATCTCTGATTTGCATAGCAGAGAAATGTGCATAAAAATGTGAGATTAGCTCTGCACTGGTCAGGACAGGAGGTAATTCTGGCATTAGCAGAGCTGCAGGCTCAGCCACAGGGAATTTGGTAGGTAAAAATGCTTTGTGTGTCCATGATCGCTGCAGGTGTGTAAAGACCGAGACCAGACCCTTATTTAAAAAATACAGTTTATTAGATAAAACATACATAGAACCAAGTAAATCCAATTCTTTATTAAAAATACAGAAATAATTTTGCAATAGTAAAAGAAAGTACGGGCTTTTTCTATGAAACATAAATCTGAAGGTTTGGGACCTTTTGGCTTTATCACAGCCAGTCCCCCTCTAGACTACATTCTTAAACACACTGCATCGAACTGTGAAACCCAAGCAAAAGTCTGTTGTACAAAATTAAGAACGTTAAGACCAGTAATACTCAGTTTAATTAAGATGCATACAGTAGCATACAGCACACAGAACAGTCAATATACAGCTATACATTAAAACATGCCTCTACATAGTGACAGAGAATCCACTGGAAGGAATAAGTTACAAATAATAAAAAATAATGTCTGAAGAAATAAAAAAGGAATCACAGTTTGACACTATATTTGTTAAATGGTTGCGTATGTCTAGAAACACTGTACATATTAAGAATGAATATATTGGACCCATCCATACAGAACATGCTAAATCGACAGTTGTTATTTCGCTTGGGTGCGTGAATATGTATGAGGTGTACATACGGTGGGCAGGTGCATATCTGTGTGCATACATCAGACCTGTGCGTACATACACATAGAAAGGCACACACCTCCCCAACTGAAGACAAATCACTTCAATAAAACCCTTTGAGGCAGGGTGAGAGCAATACTAATACGCTGTTTGTCATAATTGTGCTGCTCTGAGGTCTCCAGGCATTTTATTCTCATGTTATTCTCACCCGTAAGTTCCACATTTGTTTTACCTCAGCTCTCCCTTGTTTGCATATTTGCAAAGTGAATACAAAACTATTCAATATAATGCAATGTTCACTGTTAGAGATGGTTTATTAGGGGAGGTTTTGATAGCTGAGAAACAGCGAAGTATTAAAGGGTTTGCATTGCTTTTCCAATAGGTGGAACTAAGGGGCAGATGTCTTCTCCCCAATTATTGTTATCATCACATGGTAATCCTGGCATAATTAATAATATATCCTATATGTCATCTGTAGTAAGAATTCATAGTCGAAAATGGAGAAGGCTAGCATAAGAAAAGTTGTAGGCATCTAAGTCTTTGTAGGCATCTAAGCAACTCAAATTGTTTACCACCTCCTGACAATAATAGAAAAATAAAACAATGCTAAAATATGGTGCTAAGTAAAAGGAACGGACAGCAGAATGAACATTTACTGAAAGAATTTCTCAGGCTTCACAGAATTAGAAATTACCTAGATTTGGAAAAGCACGTCAAGCAAGCCGTCAACTTGAAACAAAGCTCAAGACTGGTGGCAGTGACACAAAGGTGCGGGCTTGGCATTGAATGGCACAGAACTGCATTGCTGCGCTGGGACCTTGAGGCGGTCACAGGGTAAGACGCTTTTTTGTTCCTCTCTCATTGAAAGAAAGCAAAACAAAACAGTGCTAAGGCAAAGATGTGTGAAAGACGAGTACAGAGATCCTGGCTGTTCTCTCACCCGTGAGTGTGACATTGGTACCTTCTCACTGATGCCGGTGGGGATGGTCTAGGTTTATATCAGCATCAGAAAAAGAGCAGCCTAGGAAGGTTTACACAGTGGGACGTGATTGAAACGCCCTGGAAAGCTGGGTGGCGATGTGCACTGGGGGTGGAGCAGAGGCACCACTGGAGGGCAGCGATGGGTGCACGGAGGGGAGTTGACACAGTCTTTTTCGTTCCAAAGGGGCACCCAGGCAGCATCACTCGTGTCGCAGCCCACAGGGCTGCTGCTGACAATGTTACACTGCCAGTGAAATAAACCCAGCTGCCTTTTGCCATCAGGAAAAGAGTAGGAGCCTGGTGACACCAGCAGGGCAGCACTGGGTGAAGTAAAACCAGGCTGGATGATGAAAACAAGTGGGACAGTCTGAGCCAAGGACTTTACTTCAGCCTTATATACCCCTCACATCAAGTCACAAGACGTAAGACTGAAGTCAGCATCATTCAAGCCCATAATCTCATCATGACAGCACGTTTTTATTAAAAAGGAGACCTCATTATTTACATTCTATTTTTAATATGTATGCTGGCAGGTGAAGAAAGCCTGGTGAGCTAGTGTACGTGAGCTGATTTCTCTGTTTTGAGAGCAGTTACAGAGGAGAAGCCTGTGCCACGTGCTGGACAGGCTCCTGTTAGCTCCTGTGGGATTTGGACAAGAGCAGTCACAAATGCATTTTTCTAACGATGTGAGATGTGGAGATGTTGCGTCTATCAGTAGTAAGTGGTATAGACTGTGATAAATTTGTGAGTGACTGAATACAGGACAGTGGGAGTTTGAACTCTTGATTGTAACCAAATTGTTTGTATATTCATTTTTTTTCTCTCTGGCAGATTTTGTATGTGCTTGAAAAGATGAAAATAACTGCATATTCACTTGACATCTGATATTCCTTAGAAAATGTCTACTCCTACGGTGTACAGTACTGGGAAAGAGATGTCATTCACCATGCAAGGAGGGCGAGATCAATATATGGTAGATATGTAAAAAAGTCAAAGATTGTAAAATACCTGCAAGATGTGATGAAAGCAGCCCTGCTTAGCCAGCCACTGCAGAAACTGAGGCTTATCTAGCAAATTACAGAACATTAAAAATCAAAGCTAATGCACTTTGAGCCCAATTAGCTATACAAAAACTGATAGCTGCACGTACATCAGAAAGGCCCTGTACATGCTTCACTAGCCTTGGAAGTTAATGCTGGAGAGTTGGAAGGCAGCTCAGAGCAGCACTTTTAAAAAAAAAAGTGTGAGCAGGAGTTGCGCTATTTTGTGGCCTGATTTAAGGCTGCCACTTTCCAGCTGGATAGAAACTGTTCTGCTCTCATTCTTCACACTGTTTGGAAACAGAGACCCAGAGCCAAAATCTGATCTCATTCCCACTGGTAGAAGTATGCAGTAGCCCCACAGAAGCTACAGCTATTACTCTGAACTCACACTTGTGCATCCATGTGTGAATCTGCCCTGCATTATTGCACGTATTTCAGTATGAAGGATGATGCTGTAAATATGGCAATGCCAGTTGCCGCGCGGTTTTTCTCACAACGCTTAATGTAGGCATACAAGCGTGGCCTTCCCTCACTGCTGATTTTGTCAATCCCACCACTGCCTCCCAGTTGGCCAACATCGCTTCTCTTCTTCCTCCAGCCGGATGGCTCTTTCCTACCTCCTGTTGTCCTTATCATTGGCAATGGGCACCTCTTCTTTCCAGCCAACCTTCTGATGCCGGCTGAAAGCAAGCTGGACCTTCTCCAGGTCTGGGGGAGCGATGCTGGTGGCTCTGTGCTCAGCACACATCGATGCTCGCACCTGCCTAATGGTCTGCCATTCGCCAGGCCAAGCCTGGTCCATGTGGCCATCAGCAACAGGGCAGGAGCCAAGGACTCATCCCAGTGAGCAAGGTAACTGGGACTGTTCAAACCAATAAGCATTTAAGCAGCTTGAGTATCAAGAGGCAGCACAGGAAAAGATGGAAGGTAGAGGGGAAAACTGCAGTCACCCTGCATAAAAGTGCTGAGCCTTTAATGAGGTATTTATTGCAAATAATCATCAGCCAGCTAGTTAAAAACCATCCTCAAAAAGTGCCTTTCATGCTGGTGAATGAAAGCAGTGGAAGGTTTTTTGTGCAAGATAAAGAGCATGTCAAACAAAATTACAGACAACCTAATTCAAAGATGTCAGCGCGTGGTAGTCTTTGTCGCAGCAGAACTGGTACTAGACTCTCCTGTGAAGGGCACTTGAATGAAAGGAAATAAAGGGTTGCAGAAAACCACAGAGAAAAAGAGAGGGGAAACAGAGAAAAATGCAAGAGCAGGGAAGAGCCAAAAGGTAGAGAAGGAGTTGCAGCAGTGGTGAAGGAGACACATATATTATCACTGAAAGATGGAAAGGCAGGAAAAGAAAAAGAGATGCTGCAAGAAAGGAACTGATGAGAAAAGAATGAAAGTAACTATGGCGAGGGAATAGGAATGGAAAGGGGTGGGAAGTTTCAGGGGAGAAGACTAGAAAGCAGAGGAAGGCTAAGAGGGAGAAGAATGAGGGCAGGGTGAGGGACTAACTGACCTTTAAAGGCCCGCTTGGGTGCTATCTTTCAGGTGTGTAGGGAAGGCGTAGGCAAGGGCTGTGTAAGTCGGATGTGGAGAAAGGGTGGAATATGGTGAGAGCGAACGGTCTTGTGGGTAAGGCACTAGATTCAGAAGAGGAGATCTGGGTTCAAACTTCGGGCTTCACCAAAGGTCAGATTTAACAATGCTGGGATGGAGGCAATACGGTTCACCTTCATGGAATTTTTGCTTAATTTTTCTCAGTGTTCTGCTCTTTTTCCCTCATCTGCCATTGACTTCTATCTGTTTTCAGCATTTATCTGCATCAGGGAAGGAAAACTGCCTCTAGGAAACCCTTCTCCTTAGGTTGTCTCTTTTGCTGCATGAAGCTGTCAACTCTCTAGGTCAAGTTGAGTGTCTCACAGTATGTCTACACAGCACCAGACACAATCTCTCCATGCCATTGCGACACAGATGCTGACTGAGTTTTGATAACAGCAGCCAAACATGCTTGTATTTGAACTGTTAGTATTGTCAGAGGGAAGATGACATACTAATCTCATTTACACTGGTAAAAATAAGGAATAACTCTACTAAATTTACAGTAGGGTCAATGGAAGACTGTAAATTAGGTTGGCTTCCTGTAAGTATATAGACTGAGTAAGCAAGAGATTTTCTTTTACTACTAGGTTTCTGAGAGGCATAAAATGAAAAGCCGATGTATGTTGACCTGCTACACAGCTGTGGTTATAGCTGCTTTCTGAAGTTTTTGTGCCACAAGAAAAAGAAAAAAAAAAAAGATGTTTGTCTTTAAATATTGACTCTTACCAAGCTGATCAGAAGCCTCCTGGATGCTACAGCACATTAGAAAAGCCATGAAGACAGATAGGTTTTAGAGATAGTCATTCGGTTCCAGTGGAACCTGGACACATGGATCAATTCACAATCCTGCCACTGCAGCAAATGCTCAGGGCCATAAAACACATTACAGATCAGGAAACCATCAAAGTGAGGGATAAAATTAATCACTAGTCTTTCCCTGGCTTGGATTCACTGCAATTCAGAAGGCCCCTTTCTCCCCTTCTCCTATGTTTCAGCTGAAAGACACTGAAAGCTATGAAACTGCTCCACTCCAAAATGTCCTCATGGACAAATCAAGTACCGCTTGGTCTTCAGGTTTTTCCCATTCCCTACTCTTTTAGAGATCTATGACGACAGGAAATTGGTTGCCCATATTTCATGTTCAAAAAGAAAAGGGCAGCATGATCCCAGTTTTATATAACACCAAGGTTATGTAAAACCCTGGGTAATAAAGACATACTGCTGTATGCAGGGAAAGTTCAATCCAAACCCAGAGACAGCGCACAAACTCTGCAGGAACCCCAGTAAAGCCTGGGACTTGCCCATTTTTCAAGCCCATCCTTCCTAGCTGCTCTGCCCTGCTCTTATTTCACTCGCTTCACAGCCTGCCTGTGTAGCCAGGCAAGCCTCTCTGAGCAACACACACACTCTCACACACTCCTGTCCAGCCTCAAATGCTGCTTTTTGGCAGCTGCTCATAGACCAAGAGGAGCAAGGCTCTGTAGTCAGAGATGGAGTCTCTTCTGAAGTCCTGTGAGCTATTCCTGTCCGATTATGGCACTACCAAGAGACTCAGCCGTTTGAAGTATGATGAAGTGCCGTGGATGCTGAAGGAGCCAAAAATTGTGGGTCACTGGGACTGATTTTGAAATGTTTTATTTTTAAATTCCACCAAGGGCTTCTCCTCAAGAACGAGTGGAAATCTCCCAGTGAAGTCATGTTCAAATCAGGGCGAGTTTCTGCCTAGTGGCACGGCTGAAATCCTCAGCGCGTGGGCTTTGGTTTGCTGCGAAGTGGAAAACACCAAACCACCCTCCACGAAAACTCGTAGCTAAAACGCAAAGCTAACTGGAGAAGGTGTGGGGATCAGGTAGAGGTGCAGCTGGAAGAGCTCTCTACCAGGAAGCCAGCAGCTCTCCCGGGAGCAGAGGAGAGGGGGCTGGCCAGCGGCGGCTGTCTCCGCTCTTTGTAAGGGAGGATGAAATAGCTTGTTAGGCTATAGTTACTATGGGACGTGGCTGAAGCTTGACCTGGTTTATGAGCCAAGCCCCGGTCTTATGAATTCAATAGAAAAACTTACGTGGACCTCAGTGGGACCTGGTTTTGGCCTAACATGCTTTATTTAGCGTCTTGACTGAGGGAAACATTTTTCTTTAGATTACAGTTGAAAGATTCTTGGGTTTCAGCTGAAGTCTTATGGTGGCAGTGTGTTGCACGCTCGTATTTCTTTCTTTTTCTTTAATAAATCACATTTCTCCTACACTTAGCCTCTGACCAAAACCTGTCTGCTTGAACTGCAAATAAACCTGGCCGGTCAGTGATGTCTCCACTGAAAGCAATCCCTTCCCACCACCCCGTGCACACACCATCTGACCTCCCGGCTACCACAAACCCACCCACCCCTCTAGCTGCAGGCACCTGGTGGGGAGCGGAATCTCTGAGAGCGAAGGGAGATAGGGACTGTAAATTCACGTTTGCATGGCCGTACTTCTGAGGCACGGGGATTTGCCGGAGCTGGGGCCAGAATGAGCGAGTTGTGCTCGAGTCTATCAGCTTTGCGAAGTACAGATGTGATAATACCGCTGCAACCACAAAAGAATTTACAACAGGAAGCGTTGCAGCTGTTGCTTATTAGCATTAGTACAAATTACACAAAGCAAATTGTTAGCAGACATGTTTCCATAATATTTAACTCATGGCAGTGAATAAAAGTGATTCTTTTTCAAGCAAAATTTTAGATTTCCAAGGGAATCGGTTTCCAATTGTCCATGAAGGGAGCATGGATTAGAGAGCAGCATGCAACTATTGCGCGGCATCAGAGGCAATGTGTGCAGCGGCTTGCCTGCTTTCTCTGGCGAACGTGTGTGAATTTGGGACCATATTTCTTGGTGAGAGAGGGAAAATCCGTACAGCTCCATATGACCCAATTACCAGCGATGGGGAGTGATGGTGTGTGGGCCCCGTTCTGGAGCTGCCGCAGCTAGGTTCTGTGCACAGAAGTAGTTGGAAAGGGAGGGAGGTTCTTGCTGACCTGCCATTTCCCTGAATTTTTGCCCCCAAAGTGCTTATTATGACTCATTTCCCTAGCAACCCCAAGCCTGTTGATGTGGAAGCGGCCTCTGCCAGCAGAGCGATCCCCTAACATGAGCTCAAGAGGGTGGATTTGGAGACAAAATCCGCACAGCAACAGAATGAACGTGCGGGCTGAAACGCTGGGGTGTGACCTGTGAACAACTGACAGCAAAATCCCCCGGAGCGAAACCCTGGGCACGACACCTCTCTCCAGCCAAACCAGTTTCAATCTAGGGCAGCAGCTGGTTTTGGTCCTGCCATACCTGCTGCCTTGCTGGGCCACGCAGTCAGGCACCTCCTCTGCCTCCCTCCTTGCTGCAGCCGGCCCTGGGGAGGCAGGCTGTGGTTCAGAGAGGAGGAGTGCCCGAACAGCATTTAATTTTAATTAATAAAAAGGAGGCATTTAATTCTCGCCTCCCTTCCTGGTTGCATCCTGCCAGATGTCTGTCCCCAGAGATGATCCTCCATGGGGTGAGCTGAGGGGGTCACCCACGGTGGGGTGGGATCCCCCTCCTGATGTCTTTTTCCAAATAGAAGCCATTCAAAGGAAAAGAGAGAGAGAGAGGAGGAGGAGGAAAAAAAAGAAGGCACTAAACAATTAACTGAAGGTTTTGGGGTATGTTTTGGGGAGGTAAGAGCTGCTAAATTCCTCCCTGATCTTGCTCAGCCCCCGAACAGTGTAGCTGGGAAGGGGAGGGCGCTGCACCCCATGGGCAGGAAGGGGCCGTGGCTGTAACGGGGCAAGAGGAAAGGCCATCTGTGGCTGCCGGAATCAGGACAGGCTTCAGAGCTGCTCCCTCTCTAAAGCCGTACACCCGCACCCATGCTGTCCTTTCATCCTGCCTTGCCTGAGCGGCACTGCTTGAACCAGAGGATGGTTTGTCCTCCTGCCACTAATCCAACTTAGGCAGCTTTTCACACCAAAACTTCATTAGCCATTTTCTTGTTGTTTTGCTGATTATTGCTGGTTTTGCTAATAATGTTCTTACTTAATCTCTCACAGCCATCCTTTCTTTAAGAAGGAAAGAAGCATGACTCATGAAGGCTGCTGACAACCTATGGAAATTCAGCCATCGGTTTAAGGGCAGTAACAGCCCAGAGTGATGCTTTACATGCCAGTCCCATGGGTGCCTACCTGCATTAATCACGCTGAGCGAAGCTGCCAATGCTGCAAAGGCCGCCCCGCTCCCCAGCCTGCCAAGCAAGGCAGCGGGCTCGGAGAGGTGGAGGCATTCCCACAGGCGTTTCGTGAAACTCAGTGAGGTCTGGCCAGGGAAGGAGGCATTTGTCAGTGCAAGAGAAGAGGCCGCAGCAGCAGGTGGGTGGGAAGGCATCGTGGCTGACCTGTCTTGCAGCAGAGGCTGAGCTGGTCGGCCATGCTAGATGCAAGAAGCCCGTCTGCCTGGGACCACTGGCTCTGTGTTCCGAATGCCTAGCACTCGAGCAAAGGAAGAGCTCTCCCCAAATCTTCAGACTTTACCTGCTTCCTTTTTTTTTTTTTTTTTTTAAAGCAAATGCTCACTAAGTATTGAAACCCCCCGAAGCAACCAAAGTGTCTTTTGATCCAGCTGTGCGTACTTAGAAGTAGAAAAGAGGCGCATGTATTGCTTTTAAGGGTATGCACATCCACCCACCTGTTGGGAACAGTTCAAAAATACAGCTGGCTTGGCTGGAGTCTGAAGCCGGAGCTACGGACGGAATAGCAAGCGAAGTAATTTGTACAAGCAATGTCTCAAGCAGCAGCTAATGGAGAAGCGGCTGACATGCATGTTCTGGCTCTTTAGCGCTTGTTCCGAGGAAATGGCCTGGCACCTGTGGCACACGCAGAGCTGCTTAACTACCCTCACCGACAAGACTTAAAAGAGAAAAATTAGTTATAATTGCAATATCATTGCAGTAATGTTTGCCTCCTAATTGCCTTTCAGTGAGAAAAAAAAATACAAACCACATGCAGTGAGGAATTTTTGTTATAAACGTTACTTACACGTAAAATTCATCCAGTAACTGCCTCCCTTGTAAAAAACAGAACATTAAATATTGTGGACAGTCCTGTTGTACCTACAAATGTCATATCAAATGAGATAGCACCACTGAGTGTATACTTCAGATACATACATGAAAACTATTTCAGCATATTAAATGTAGAAACATCACTGCCACTGAGGAGTCTATAAATACTGCGCCTGTATTATCAACCCTCTGAGCTGTAATGGCCGGAGTAGGGCACGGAAACTGAATGGGAAGATTCAGGAAAAGTCTGTAGTTGTGGGGGGTTTTTTTCCCCACTCTCAGAACAAAACGTGAGGTTACAGATTCTCCAGGAAAATACAATAAAATGCAAAAATCTTCTTGGAACAAAAATGTTCCATTTCCAAAATGTCAAAATGATGTTTTGACATTACCAAAAGCTGTAGTTTCAGTTAAATAGAATTTTACGGTAGAAAGTGACATGCTTTTATGAAGAGTTTTGATTTTGACAAAGTGGGATTTTCCAGCATTGAAGCCATCTGATAAATTCTAACCAGCTCTGACTAGTGATATACTACAGTCAGGTGGGTTTCTAAGTGGAGGAATTAAAATCACCTTTTGAAAAAAATAGAGATTAACGATGTTCAAAATTATGGGGGAAAAAAAAAAGAAGATTGTTTGAGGACTCTCTGAAGGTGACATTACTAATACAGCAAGATTTTTACATATTTTGGGGATCTTTGTGGGGAAAAGATTAAAAGATGTAAGAGTGAAAAATGAACTATACAGGTTTAGTGTCGATGTGAAGTCACATCTGCCTCATCCAGACAGCGGCTGAGCAGATTTCCATTCTCTATGCCATGGACACAAAGCGATGCAGGTGGGTGTTACCATCCCAGCATCGGCGTGTTTAGGGTTCGGTATATTACATCACTGGATAGCATACGACTTTTCATTTAACACGCTTGTTCAGCTATTCCTATTAAAGGTGTTTCAGCGTGCAGACAAGATTTGCTGAAAGCCGGTCAGTCCTGTAGAGATCCAATCCTGCAAATGCATGCAGGCAACTTTTTTAATTTGGGGGACAGTTCCCAAGAGTTTACTTGAAGTCTTGTGGGATATGGTTTCTGATATTGTTAAGGATTTTCAGGATTAGGTCTTGAACCATTATCTTTTTGTAGGAATTCTAGTCTAGTCTAGCAACATGCACCAAGTTGAATTTAATTCCATGAGGTATTTTTGGTAATATTCTGTTCTGCATTAACAGGGTCGGACAGTATGACATCCGTATCAGGACCCTGTTTCTCAATGCAGTTGAGGCTAGCTCTAAAATAACCTGCATGACTTACAAACACTTGCTACCACTCCTTGTCACACACTAAGGGTTTAAATTGTATGGATGTGTCCCTTCAACATCCTCCTCCACAAAGGACGAAAATGAGGGCATACCCATGCCGCAAATTACCTCCTCAGCCTGAGACCTGTCCTCTCCTGCCTGGCTACGTGGAATACCAATGAGCACTTTTTGGATTTTTGTAAGAAGCAGAAGAGCATTATTTTTAATCCACTTAAGACTGAAATCCCAGCACATCTGCATATGTGCTGAAAGCCACAGCTCAATCAGGAACCAATTCTACAGCGTCCGCCCCCGACCTGACGATGCTTGCAAAGTGCAGAGATGTGCTCTGCATTGCCAGCTCCACCTGGGGAACGCTCCCCCCCGGCTCCCTCGCTTTTTAAAAATGCAAACAAAACCCAAACTAGAAATTCTGCTTTTTCTTAGAGTGCCACAAACTGTATGCCAGACAGGAACGGCTCAGGGAAGGCAGCCGACAGCTGAGCACGCCAGACACCATGGGAGCCATCCACCCCCTCTTCGGCGTAACGAGAAACATCCTGTCAGAAACACTTTCTGCATTTGAGCTTTTCTTGAATTAATTATCTGTAAACAGTGACAGGTTTATCCTGGTGGGAGCCTGCGATTCCTTGTCGGTGTTTATAGATGTGCTGGATAGGAGAGTCGTGATGGTCAAAGCTCATCAGACAGAAAGCACCATGGCATCAGAGCTCCAGCCTCAAGTCTATTAGGGCTGCTCCCTCTAGTGGGAAAAAGTACTTCAGCTGCAAAAACCCCTTTTTTTCCTATTTTCTTGTTTTTCTAAACTTTTTTTTTCCTTTTTTTTTTTTTTTAAAGAGAAGAATCAAGTTTTCCAGATAGTGCAAGACATGGGGCAGTTCCCATCAGACAACAGGTGACCAAAAGCCGTGCTTTTCCAGCCCTTGAGCATCGGTGCTGGAGCTGGAGCCCAGTCCCTGCAGGTCAGTGGTTATTTCTCCGGGGCAGACCCGTGGCAAGTGAGGGACTCTTGGTTAGTCTTCCAGCAGTCCTCAGCATATGCCGTAGCTGTGTTTGTTTTTCATTTCCCACTTCTGATTACAAAAATAGGACTTAATATAATCATAATAATATTAATGATACAAAATAATCATTGCAATTATATACTTTTTGGCAAATTACTAACACAAAGCATCCCAAAAGACCCCATTGGATTAAAAAAAGGTGACGATGCACAAATGTTAAAAAAGACAAAGTCTTTGTTAAAAAAGAGGAAAAAACAACCTGCAAATTAATGCATTTCGGTAAGGCAACATGTTACCTTTAGTTTTCCATCTAGATTTAGGTCAGGTTCTGTTGTTGTTCAAGAAATGGTTAGAACTTGGCTTGCTTGAGCTTATCAATGTGGTAACACAGTTTCAGCGCAGGTCCCAGTTTCAGCCCCAGGTATTTCATGATCATGTCACTTTTCAGCAGCAACAAAGCATTGCCATCAATCTCCTGGTTTCAAAAGAGAGAAAGAGAATCAAAATGTGTTAACCCCCTGCCAGTGCTGTGCCCTGACATATTAAACAAGGTGAATCAGAAACAGCACGCCTTTTAGAGTAGAGCTAGCTAAAATGTCATGCATTTTGAAATGTCATTTAAAAAATTAAAATCTGAGGTATGATAGAAGGAAACTCTCAAGGAGGAGTTAATCATATAGTACTTTTTATTCTTCAAGGAACCGTAAGGTTTGTCTACGTTTTCAATTATTTTGCAATTAAAACACGGGGATTTTTTCAAAAGATCAGGTTTGCTCTAAGCCCAATTCTGGGAAAAGCCAGTCAACCTTGCGAGAAAGGAATGAGTGATGGAGAGGAGAAGAGGGATGTGGCCTCACTAACTGCTAATAGCGCACCTCTGAATCGCAGTTCCAGCTTTGTCTCTGGCTATCTGCATCTTTCACGTACCCTCAGTGCACTTATATCTGGTGACACATATATACACGTATGTTTCTTTTTCTTAAATTGAGTATCGTAGTAACTTGCTTATTTTATTGCATTTATTAGTAAAATTTATTCAGATTTCATTTAACCATTATGTAAGTGAAGGAAATTACTGCCAAGTTGAGTTTTTTTATCCCAGACCTGTTGGCTTGAAAACCTTTTGAAATCACAAAGTGAGCACAAAGTAGCTTGGATGCACAGAGAAACGGGCTCCGTCTTACTATGGACCGTAAAACACAGAAGCTTTCAGCTACGCTCTGCTTCCTTGGATCCTGAGCTTGTCTGGTTTTTCCCAACTATATTAGTGGATCTGCTAAAAAATACTACTCCTCCCCACAGTCTCCACCACACTTACATACTCGGACCATCAGAGCTAAAACATAATGAGTGCTTTGTGTGTGTGCATAGACACACACATATACGCACATACTAATGCTGTATATATCGTATTCTGGTTTTGATGGTCAGATCTTTCCTCTGTGATCCATTACCTACTAATTAAGCAATACTATGGATCCTAATTTGCCCTGATCATTATTATTCCATTCAGTAGGTGATTTAGCTGATGGGCAGTTAAGGTCACTTTCTGATTAACTCAATCAATTAATGCTCTTCATTTTGCAACCCCCGCTCTATCCATAATAGAAACTCTCTTCACCTTCCCCCTCTCCTTCCCATTATTTTAAGGAAGATAAGGGAAAGTAAGAATAAGTACTACATGTAATTAATATTTGCATAAGAAAGAAAAACAAATTCCTGGAACTGTGGTGCCATAGGGTAAAAACACTGCCAAGGGTTTGGTGCAGAGGCAGCTGTTTCTAAATGTTGAGTTCAGCATTTTATTATTTCCTTTATTATTACCGTGTAGGGGTCAAAATTAAACTCCATGACATGAGTATGCCAGAGGGAGCATTCATATCCAATTAAATATCCCATATTAGCCATGTCCCTGTGCAGATTGTTGGCTTGACTTCTCTACAGTATTACTGTGTCATCCCTTTTAAAAAATAATTTGAAAAAGAAGGATTCTGTAGCGTGGTCCCCAGATCTGCAATAGCCCCACCAGCAGATCTGGAGCCTGATGTGGAGCTGGTAAAATTCAGTGCCATCCAGTGCAATTAGCTTGTTTTGCATGAGTTGAGATCTGGCCCACTGCAAGTTAGAATATTGCAGATCATTGCTGTGCTCCTGCAATGGGATGGACACAGCAAATGTATGAGCTGCGAGGTCATGACACAGTGGGTACAAACGTACAGCTTCCACCTGCAAGAATGAGTACTACTGTGTTTGTGCCAGCTTCTTGCAGCACTTGTTCTGAGGATACTGTTCAAAAAGCAGAGTAGCCCCTAAACAAGCCCCGTGCCACGCAAACAAGAATTGCACCTGGTGGTGGATGTCCCCGAGGATGAGGCTTTTAAAGAGAAAGATCGAAGTCCCCATCTTCATGGTTGTTTAAGCACTTAATTCTGAGTAAAATTACAGACTTCAGGATCTATATCCTGCTTGGGAGATATATGTATATATCCCTACTTTTGTATTCTGCAATCTCGTGAACAGACACCAACCCTGGTAAGGCCACCACTTGCAACAGGAGTGCAGCGACTGGCAGCTCAGTGGGCAGTGCTCAAACACTCGAGATGAAGAAGGTCTAGGGAAAGCTGCGTGCTCACAAGTCTGATGTCTGGCCATAATTAAACTGTCAGACCATAACATTGCTTCAATCCCTTCCAGCTTGAGTTTTCTACCTGCTAATTCCCTGTGTAACTCTTTCCCCTCCTCCGTTTCCCCTCCCTCAGTCTTTCTACCAAGTCTTTCTTGCTGAGAGACCACTGCGTGAGGTTTTCATGCAGTGCTGCTATGAGGTCCCTACCAGGCCGACAGCTCCTTTGCATGAGGCCAAAAGACCCGTCAGTTATGGGCTAGGCTTTCCTCGGCACATGTCCCTGCCGAGGGAGCAGGGAACAGCAGAGGGGAGGCAGTAGGCAATTTCATGGCCTTTGGTGGACAATCTCGGGAGCCCCCGGTGACAGAGCTCCTTGGGTGTCTCCACAAGAAGAAAAGCTTCTGCTCCTGGAGGGAAGAGCAGAGCCACAGTCATCCTGCGATGCAGATGGCAGCTGTGGGGGATGCGGACTGCACCTCCTTACTGCACCCTGGGAGAGCCGGCTCCAGGGACTGCACCCAAATGGCTGAATACGGAGGTGGGAAGAGCACTGCCCGCACACAGGATAACCCCCCCCAGCCTTTTCTTCCTGGTGGCCCCACCACCCTCTTCCTCCCCATGTCATAGCTCAGATGAGTTGATTGCCAAAGCAACCATTTCAGGTGATAGCTGAGCCTGGTCAATGACAGTAAGTGCCTCTAAGTAAATTATGCACCTGCTTCATAGAAAGATTGAACGTACAGGAAGATATGGCTAAGGTTAATGGATTAATCACTTGTCTCTCACCCCTGGGGTCTTTGTGCTAATCCAGATGAGATTTGAAGGCTGAAAAATTGCAGGGACATATATAACTCAAAGGCGTAATTGAATTGAGTTGTGTGGAAATCTCACCCAGGTTCTCACACCTACAGCATATTTTGCAAGGAAACCAATGATAAGTAGAGCCCATGGGTGCTGGGTGTTCAACAAAGGGTGACAGGGACAGTCTTTAGTGGCAATTTAGCTTGGTCTCTTTGGTCACAGAGCAGCTGCAGTATCATGGCATGCTCCGGCTGGCCCATGGCTGCCTGGAGCATGTCACTGCCCTGTTGCTAGATAAAAGCACGCTGTGCCATCCTTTGCTCCAACTGGAAACTGTACAAAACCAGTGCTTTTAAACCGTCCGCATTTACAAGATGAACTTTAAATGTTCCTCTCCTTTGAGATGTAGCTGTATGCCTCAGACCATGGCAATTCTCTCTCCCTTGCATGAAGAGTTTTCTCTTGATGCACAGCCCCTTCTCTGCAGAAGGCTGGCACCTGGCCTGTAACTGCAGATTTGGTCCTAGCACCACTGTGCCTGCTCTGTTGTTCTCATCCCACCAGCCTGTCTGCAGAATGATCAGGAGTCAGGGCTGGGAAGCTCTTCTCAGGTAGTTAGGTCCAGGCACTAACATCCTAAGCTATGACCTCCAGTTGAACACAAACAAGTCACTTTTAGGGTAAAATCCATTTTCACAGCCAGACTGAACTGATCAAGGAAGGATGGAGAAGGAGGAGGGGGCTGAAGGTGCTATTACGTGCGTTGGTGTCAACTCCATATACAGAGCAGAACAAGAAACTCATGTGTGTTTATAGTCTTCCCCTTTACTAATTAAGAATAATATCATTTCCACCACTGGAGATTGCCTAGCAAAAGCAGGTATCGTATTCTCCAGTGACTCAGCAGGTCTGTTAAATTTGGTTATGTAGTTACATAATACCGAGGGGAAAAAGATTAAAAGCTTGGCTGTTTTGGGTTTCTCCTGCTAAGTACCTAGAGACACATAAAAAATGCTTTTCAGAGAAGAATCATAGGTATCCTGGGAAAAAATTGTCATTGAGATGAGGCTTTTTTGTGACAACGTGACAATGAAAAATGAACACCAGATCCTCTGTGCTTTCTCTTAGGCTTGGCATAGAAACAATTTACACTGACGTAGTCGGGAACAAATAATGAGCATTTTCTCAAGAAATTGCTAGGATCTCCCCATTGGAGGATAAATAGAATAGAATAGAATACAACAGAATAGAATAGAATAGAACAGAACAGAACAGAATAGTTGAATTGGAAAGGACCTACAACAATCCTGTAGGCCAACTGTCTGACCAATTCAGGGCTGACCAAAAGTTAAAGCATGTTATTAAGGGCATTGCCCAAACACCTCTTCAGCACTGACAGTCTTGGGGCATCAACCACCTCTCTAGGAAGCCTGTTCCACTGTTTGACCACTCACTCTCTCGGGTGATAAGTGAACCTTTCTCCAGCCCAACCCCTCCAGTGGTGCTGAACACCTTGCAGAGTCCTGCATTCAGTCTGGCTGAGCACAAGCACTGCCTATAGAAGCTAAAGGCAGGTGAGGGGGTGTGTGTGATGTGTACTGGCTGTCTCTTGGGACTGCCCATGCACTTAGCTTAAATTACCCAGAATTGGTAAGGGCAGCCTTCTACATACGTGTTTTCTGAAGAGCTCCACATGGGGACCTAAAGCGTGAGGGTCTGCATCCTTCACAAACCAAACCACGTCATCCACCGTCCAGGTCAAAGGATTCTTGCTTGATGGCCGAGCCGCGTCTTGTCGTTCTGGTGAAGGACTTGAGGCTATTGGTACAAAAAAGCCCACAACAGCGCATTACAACGGCACACAGTGGTTTTCTCGGTTTGTGAGTGTGCAGTGGCACAGTAGCCTCACTGCAGCGTTGGACGTCGGGTCTGTGTGTGCAAGTATCAGCCTGAGATGGTGGGGTGGGGAGAGAAGGGGACCTGGAGTAGTTTCTGATCTGACTGCTTATCGGGAGACACGATCCCAGCTGGCGAATTACGTTAAAAAACATGAAACCCTCAGGTTCCTGCTGGGGAAGGAAAAATGTGCCAGCTGCCAGGCTCTTAAACCGAGCTGCCCCTGCTGTCTGATCTGCAAGCAGCAGGGATCTTGGCTGAAGAAGACACCACCCTCCCACCTGGAGAGAAAGCATTTCAGCACCAAACAAAGGAGATGATTGCCATTGAATGCGAAGGCTAGAGGATAAAGTCAGGATTTAGCAAATAGTTGGTTTTTTTCTTCACATTCAGATATTCAGACTTATCTTAGAGCTTAAAGGAAGGTTTCTAGTCAATACCCTCCTAATCTTAGGCTCTCACAAAGATGATGGTCCCCAATGAATGCCTATTTGGAAAGCTACTAAAACATGCGAAGATGAACATTGCACATGTGGCTTTTTAATGGTATAAGCCCTGGATGATTTAAGGTCACTTCGGCTTGCTGGAGCTTTAAATCAAGTGAATAAAGGCACATTGGAATGAAAGTGCATTTATGTTTTTATTCTTAGTCTCTGCAGAATTATAAATCTCAGCCTCCACGTGAATATAATTTGCACCTCCACTTACGCTGCTTCACTGTTACAATAACTATATTATGCTAGGTTACAGGAAAGCTGTTTAAATTAGCTTATATCCACACCAAGCAAACTTTGCATTAGCAGGTGGCAGCACACAGGTGTGTAAAATGTTACTTGCCCAGACCTGCTCATCTCTTTCCGTTAAGGTCCAGTTTTTAATGAGAGAAGTGCAAATGGTAAGCAAGCAGGCACTACAGAAGACAGAAAAGGAAACAGAAGAGTGCAAGTAGAGGGAGACCACAGATACCTAAACTGGAGTCTGGAGAAGCCCCAAGAGGGCAATCGGAGCTGCTGAGGAGAGAAGGGCTGAGCTCTCCGTAGAAATACTGAACTTGTAGAGACAGATGAAATGTATGAAAATCCCCATATGTGACTCAAAACGTGATCCTAATGTATGTGAACAAATGTAGTGGGCTGGGTTTGTGGCTTATGTAGATTGTCATTCTATTGAATTCAATAGAGCCATGCTGATTTATATTAGCCAAGGATCTGCCCATATATGCCCAGTAATGGCTTTATGTGCGTATTGGTCCTTTTTTTCTTGCCACCATGCTCATCCTGCAGTATAATGTAATGAAGTACATTTTGCAGTTATGAAGGATCAACTCCGGAAAGCAGCAGTGCTATGAATGTGCAAGTCTGGTCGATGGGCTTCATAATGGGATGTGATGTAAATATCATGATAATTACACTCTCATTTGCTAAGTCACTGTTCTGGATATAAAGGACAAGGAATAGCCGCAGGTCCTCTTAATTAGACAGCGAGGATTGGTGTTCGTATGGACTCAGGCGACCCTGGGCTCCGCTCACAGAATAAATGCAATACACAACGGTACAGACACCATCTGGAGCCTTTGGCATGAAACAATGAAGACAAAGAGTGCAAAACGAGCAGGATAATCTTGGCCAACCCCTGGATCATCTGTAACATCGAGTAACTTTGTCAGGGGCAAGTGGGAGAACTAAGACTTGTCTTGGAGGCAGAGGGGTGAGTATTTCTCCCCTGCCTGATCTGCCCATGGACGGGGTGCCGGCTGATGTGTGGAGATGCTGTGCACCTCGGCACCTCAAACCAAAGGCAGGGAGAAAACCAGGCTTTCACAAACCAGCTGGAAAATAGAGGGCAGGGAGAGAAAGGTTTTGCCGTGCCCAAAGGATTGCAGAAGTTTCTATGCTGCTGCCATAATGCGGTTGGGGGAGACGTGCCACTACTGAGGATCACATTTTTTCCCTTCAATTTGTATGAATGTAAGGAAAGCCCAGGGGGCTTAGCCTGGGATTCACATCAGGCACAGAGAGAGCAGCCCCCGGCCCAGTGACTCTTGCCCGCAACCTGCTGCTTCCAGAAATGCCAGGAAAGGGCAAAGGGGAATAGAGAGCCCCAGAGAGGTCAGGAGCCTTCACAGGTATTGGAAATATCTGTAATGAAAGGAAGGGGGATGAGAAGAAAAGGTTAAAATACAGGGGAATTCTGTTCCCTTCTTTGCAATCTAGCAATCAATAGCATAAATCTGATTTTTTAAAGACAAATATATAAATGACCTTTCTAAAGAGACTGCATGGCTAGAACTGTTCCAGGCACCAGCAGGTGAAGATAACCCTTTCAAATCCCTACCCAAGGTACAATATAATAATATAAACCCAAGAATTGTGTGTAGATACTAAGTCTTCAAAGGTTGTTTTGTCTTTATTTTTCTACCTAGAGTCAAGTCCTGGACTCTCTGCTGCTTTTTCATGAAATAAGGTGTGTTATTTTACTTGTGTGTAAGGGGCTACCTTTTAATGTCGTTAGTAAAACTGGGATACCACCAAATCTTGAACACAATTTGTAGCTGGTGAGCCTGGCAACAATCTGTTTTTCCATATCTTTTAAAATGTATTTTCTTGTTTAATTTACTCCGACTTTTTTACAGTGTAGTTTACACATTTAAGTGTAATCTCTCTATTTACAAAAGAAAATAAATCATTTCATGTCTACACAAAGGCATGGGGTTTGTTTCAATAGCCTCACTTTACTGAAAGATTATATTAGGCACAAAAGTGTTTGATGGCAGCAGGGCAAGTACTATACATTTTTTCTTATCTGAAGGTATTCACACTTAACCTAAGAATTAGATAAATGAGGAAGTCTCATGTCTCCCGGGTATCCTATGCCATCCTGTCATCAGAATTAATCAAGATGATAATGAATACTCAGATTACAAAGAGATGGGAGTGCTCACGACCAATAATTATTTTTAGAGATCGTAATCTAGGTCAAATCCAATTTCCTGTTTTTGACAGGTGGCAAAAATTTGTCAAATTAATGGAATGAGATATGGAAATTTAGGTAATCAGGGGGAAGCACTTCCCCCTCCTGCCTGAAGCAGTGTCAGGGAAGAAGAGTGAAGAGGTTCCTCTACAGGGGAAGGTCTTGGGGCATCCCACCTGAGACTATTGCTTGAGCATAAACGACTGGAGATACCGGGTCAGTGGCCAAAGCCCAGAGAAGCCAATGGAAAGATGTGGCCTGGCTTGGTCTGAGCTCTCAGCCCACACAGGCTTTTCTCTGCCCCGCACCTCTGGCCTCGGGACCTTCCTGAGAAGGAGGATGGAGAGAGAGAAAGTCAACAGCCAAGGAGCTGCAGTGGCATGACAAGGAAACCCAGTGCTAAAATGGAGTTAAACCTGCGAAAGAAGGAAAGATAAATAACAGACTCCCTAAATATGTTCTTGGCAAACAAACAGAGCCCAGAGGGAGTACGGTCATTGATAGATAAGAGTGGAAAGGGAGTGACAGATGAACTTTAATATTGCTGCAGGCCTAAATGATTTCTTTGCCTCAGGGGAAGGGGGTGGGAATGAAATTTTAAAAGGTTCTCTCTGATTGCACTGGAGCAGATAATAAGGAGCAGCAGATCTACTGAAACTAAGCAGAAGTAGCAGGCCCTGAAAGGCGCAGAGAAATGGGAAACATTTTAAAAAACAACAAACCTCCCACTATAAACAAAGACAGGAGGAAGACTTTGTAGAAGACACTTTTCTAAAAGTCTAGGGCACACCAAGCAGGAGAAGAGCAGAAGCATCAGAAAAGCAGGCATTGTGCGGGAGAACACAATTACAGGATATTTATGGGTGCAGGGGGATTTGATGAGCCACAATCAGCGGAGAGCTCTGGAAAGAAGATTGGGCTTAGCACGTCGGTTTGCCCTGGCAGACACTTGCAGGAGATGGCGTGCACCACTTGGCTGGTGGCCTCGGCCCCACGGCATGGCAGGGCAGAGTCCTCCTCATCCCACCAGCACAACTGCTACTCCTGCTCCCAGCACGGCACGCGCCGCACGGGGATGCAACATCGTGGTTGCTCCTCCACCTGCTGCAAGAACCCCCCAGCATCCGTCTGCATGAGATGTGGCCATGGGCTGGCATTAAAGATTTATTTGGGCTTTTCTTGATTTGCCGCTCTTCTGCAGGAACAGGCAGGCGGGGGAGAAAATAGGCAGCTCACTGAAAGCATGGAACCTTTCAGGCTGTAAATGTCCTCAAAAACTAACAGGCAGGCTGTGTTTGCCAAAGAATCGGTACCCAGCTCTGAGGCCCACCATGCCATCAGCAGCTCCTTGGCCACTGCCTTGAGGAAGGCCTGGATCTGGTCCCCCCAGGGTGCTTGCAGCACTATTCTGGAAAAAGAGAAACTTCAAACCCTGCACCCCCAGATGTTTTCAGGAAATAAATGTATTAGCAAGCAGGATTGCCTCTTTAACAAAGGCCCTCAGGTGATAATAATTAACTGCTAATATTGGATAATAACATCTACATAAAAATAACAAGCTACAGGGCAAGGTTAAGGTTATTATGTTGTGGTTGAACACGCAATTCTTCATACTTAGAATAAAGGCTTTGTTTGTTATGTAAGCAGGCTTGGAAAGGTTTATGATGTCCTTGACTATTCCTTCCCTGATTTAAGAGCTTCAATTTGGCAAATGATGAGAGGAAAGTGCATGTTTATCTGTCAGCAGCCCCAACTGGCTTTCTGAAATGAGATTTTTTATTTTTTTTTGTTTGGAATTTTTTAGCATAATCATGGAGAATTAGACATTGAGCTTCTGATCACATTAATGAGAGCTTTGAGGTTTAATCTCATCCATTTGGCTTGAAAGACATGTTCTGCTATGCACTGAGATATGTTTTATGGTTATGGTTTTTTCCATGATATTTGCCCACCATGATAAATAAGGCAAGCTATTTTTCAAAAATATCCATAAATAAAGAGGATTGGTTTGAGGTTTCAGAGAGAAATTCTTCCTCCTTTTAATGAGTCCTGCCCATCCCTGCCTTGTAAGTATGCAAACTGAGGAGGATAAGAACAGAGGCTGGCATGCATCACTTACTCATCTTTGCTCACTTATGATTCAGCAGCATATAAATTATCCCTAGGAAGAGGAAAAACACACGCAGAAGCATCATAGTGAGAGGGCAGATTCCAAAGACCATTGCAAGAGAGATTTTGCGAAGACAGTAATCAGACTCTAGTGCAGCTGCACTAAGGCAATTGCAGAAAGATGTGTATTTTAAAAGTCTGGGATTTCCAGTAAAAGTGGAAGCAGCATGGTGGGTGAAAGTTTGATAGCTGTGAAGAAATACAGTCTTTAATTTTAAGGAGGAGCAGGCAATGCTTTGTAGAACTCTGCAGTAGGAATTCCAGCATTACAGGGCTGACACTATCGCAAATGGAGTAGGAGATGAAACCAGGCTGTGACTGGAAACAGCACGGTTTCTGTAATCCTAGAAGTGGTATCATAATGAATCTGTGGGCACCTTGACTTCATGGATGTCACTGTGTTCCCCATCACAGCCACTGAAAACTGCCTGGCCATGTCCGAGAGCAAAAGGCTTTCCTCTGCCTCAGAGGACCCAGGTCCTGCCATGGACTGCTGGAGTCTCCAGAAGGCAGCTGAGTGAATCAGAGTAGATATGATGGATGGTGGTGGTACAAACATGCACTAGCCATTTGTGCTGCCGTACATGGTGGAGGATAGGAGATTGCTATTCGTCCTGTTGGAAGGAGCTTGACAGCAAATCTGTCTCCATATGGGTTTGCGTGTACCTTTACGGTAGACCCTAACCTACAATGGATGATACCAGGACTAATAAATTGTTAATAATTGTAAATAAGCAATATCAACAAACCAATAACCGTTTTCGTGATGATCACTGCGTAACTACCACTTTTAGGGAGCCTTTACTGTTGAGGTGTCCTAATGACCCAGAGGTCCCACAGGAGCCAGTCTTCGCAAATGTCAAATGCTTGTCATGTAAAAAATACTAAGCAGTTTGGGTATGAGTCCTGCTACCCCAAAGTATCCTATGTAGCAGCTCAAAGTCACTTGTAACTGCTTCAAAGACACCCAAATGTCATGGGTGCCTAGTAGAAAAGCAAACTCTTCTTCTCTGTTCCTCAAAGTGCCTTAATATGTTTCAAGCTAGAGAGATATAGGAACCCGCAAAGCCTACTGCATGGCCATTCTATGACATTTCTTTTGGTTCAGCTCTGAAAAAAAGACGCGTCATCTTTTAGGCTTTCCTTTTGTCAAGACTGCAAATTTTGTGGGAAGTCATAAGAGAGGCGGAGCTGTTTCCTGAAGCTTAGCTTCCTGCCTCAGGACTGTGCTGAGTTTTCACAAGACGTTGGCTGAGACTGGGAAACAGTGATATTCAGAGTCAGAAACATGAAGGGGAAGTAATGCAATCGAACAAGCGCAAGGAGCTCTGATTTTAAGCTTCAGTCCCTTGAACGTAGATTCAAACCCCTGATACCATGGCTTTTTATCCACACAACACATTTTTAAGCACGGGAACCCTACCACAGTATTTTGTGGATGCTGAAAATGCACAAAGTCTTCAATAAGCCACTGAGTGATTCAGGAAAGAAAAATCTATGAAGGGTCACTAAATATGAATCCACTACTTCAGGTTCAGGAAGTCCTTGAGCCAAAAAATTTCCGAAGGAGGCGAGGGTAGTGGGGAAGCATAACCGTCTCTGCACTTATCTCTTTCCTGGGGGTGTGCTGCTGTCTCCTGCTGGAGACAGGATGCACAGCTAGACAGACCTTTGCTCTGAACTGCCCTGACCCTTCCTATGTATTACAAAGAGATAACGACTGATCTCAAGCACAATGATAAAGATTTTCAAAGCAAGCAAGTAACAACACTGTTAAATCTTGGCTCCTCGCCACTGACAACTAAAAAGCTTGACGAAAGGGTCCCAGTTCTGCTGGGAGGCTCTAGGGAAGCAGTGGGAGGGGGGAAAATGAATCCTGTGCACAGTAAACCTCTTGTCCTCCCAGCACCTGATTATGCTGGCCTGAGAGGCACCGAACAAGATCTGAAAGAAAGGGCTTTTCATGTCCTTTTCTTTGTAACTGAGGCCCCCAGTTCTTAGTGACAACCTTTTACAAGTTGTTTGCGGTAGTGCATTTCTATACTATCCACTTTGCTTTGAGTAAAGTTGACTCTGTAAGTAAAGAAAAAATAATGATGAGAATCGAATGCTTATCTGTGCTCTGTATAATAGAGTATATTATATATATATATATATAAAAAATAAATGTGTATATATATATATACACACAGGGATAAACCAGGGAAACAAGTGTGCCAAAATAATGGCAGAGTGAGTGATGGTTTTGAGTAGGTATTGAACATTTAGGAAGGCAAAATTAGATAAACAAAGAAATGCAAGGATAAATACTGGTAATACGTATTTTGCAAGAATAATGTTTAAAATATTAAATAGTGAAGGTTCAGAAACAAGAAATAATACAGACGATGGGGAGGTGAGGGATGTGAAGGAATTTTGCAAAGATCTGCAGCTACTGAAAGGGGCTCTGGGGTGGCTACCAAGCAAGAATATGCAGAATCACTTGCAGTTTCCAGGGGAAATGCAAGGGCAGAAAGAGAGTGTAATGAGCTAATGGTAGACAAAGGGGCTAGGGGAACCAGCAAGGCTTCTGCAAATATATCACGATTTTTAAAAAAATAATATTAGAGTGACAGTAGATTCCATGAATAAATGAGTAAGGGAAAGAAATTAATGACTTAAAAATGGCTGAGACACTCAACTCCTTTGTTAGATCTATCTTCAAGATGAACAATGCATAAATGAAGTTTGAATAATTAGTAAGGGGTGAAGACACTGTTCGAATCACGACTGATAAAGACCTCTTAATGGAGAACTTGGAAAATGCAAACAAAGACAAAGTTAACGGAAGTTCAGGGAATTAGCTAACCCATTTGACGAAGCCAGGTCATATCTAGAGAAAAAAAAAATCATGGCTAATAGGGAACACAGTTAATGGGCAGAGCGACTGACCCAGCAAACCTAAATCCTAGCAGGGTAACTGGACAAAAATACAAAGAAAGGGGAGAAGGGTTGTTGAATGCAGTGGTTCCCATGGCGTCCCTTGAATTTGCAGACAAATTTTGTGTGATTTTGCTCCCTGAAGGATAAAAGAGCCTTGAGCAGTGAGCTGGATGATTTCTATAAATATACATTTTGCTGGGCAGGTTTTTTCAAGCAAAATCTGGCTTGATTCATGATTAAAGGGGCAGGAAGGGCCACACAGCTCGGAAGCAAAACCTTTTCCTAAAATGCTTTGAGGCAAACACAAATATTTGGTTTTGCTCTGCATCATATTTTGTACACAGCTGGTGTCACACAAATAACAGGTACCTGCCTGCAGGCAGTATCAATCTTTGGGAGGAATGCCTTATATATTAATATTTATATCTGTAAGTCAATAATAACAGTTGTGATTGCCACATGATTATACATAATACATATGTTTACATAATTAATAACAGCATTAGAAAACATTCACCTTTTTACTTAATGATGAACAGATTGATTTTGTGTTTACATAGGTTTTTATTCCTCCTCCTAAATGGAAGTGTGAGTGGTCTGGGTGGATGTCAACCCAGACCCACCTCACTAATTTTCCTGGGAATTTGGGAGTGAGTGAAGACTCCAGCGTGGCACCAGCATAGCAACACACATCATTGCTAAATGGAAGATGTTATATTACCACTTCTGTTTCCTTCAAGATAGGTCCCATTCCTCGTTGGGCTGGAGGTCTGATGCTGCAGGCCAGTAGACGAGGACCCCCCTGAAGATATCTGGGCAGGACGATGGCTACAGGAGGAAGAGGACCCTCCAGCAGGACGTCCATCTGCAGGACTCTGCCGCACGGCGTATACGGAGCCCATGCAACCGAAGGCAGAATCAGCAGGATCCATGCTGTACCGCTTCATGTTCGCAGGATCAACCAGGTAGTCCTCAGGTATGACCGTTTCTGCTCAGGAAGCCAAGACACAAAAGAAACATCAGTAAAACAGAACCAATTTTTAATTCAGCCCCTGAAAAAATATTTTGGCCAAAATTCCCTTTTTTTGGCAAAAAGTTTAACTCCATTTCCAACTTTCTGTACAGACAGCTGGCTCCAAGAGGGATCCTCACTGAGAATTAATAAATAATGAAGGGAAGCACAACCACTCAGAAGTCAGTAGAGTCACAACAGGGAAACTGTGGCTTGATGTGACTCATCCATGTCAGCTTGCGGCAATATTCTCTGTAAAGTCCTGGGCCACTGACAGGTGGGTCCCATTTGCCTCATGGTGTTCCCCGAATACCATGGAGACTGAGGGATTGTGCAGCTATTGTCTGCTCTGTCTTTCTTTAAAAAACATGAAAGTTGAAAGGAAGAAGGCAGAGGAGGACACCAGGACAGGCAGTTTGTTGGGTTTGTAATGCTTGTCAGCCAGTAGGAGGGAATGAAGGTAATAAACCAAAGTGTTCTGGCTGTAATTAATCAGAAAATATCCTCAGCTGCAGACATCCATCAGGCCTGGTATCCAGCAAGGAGAAGAGTCTTGATGGCTGATGAGCGCGCCCAAGGTTTATCACAGGCAGAGATGTGTGAGTGAGTCACTCAGACCCGGCTCGGGTTCAGACATGTGTGCTGGCATCACCAATGACTGCAAATCATTGCTTTGGTTCCTCCCCTCTGTGTTGCGCTTTGCACACCATGCAAAGCTTTCAAACTCCTCCCAATAAACCAAATTTTACACTTACAGACCTAATTTAGGGAATTATATTCCCCTTTGCTTGGAGGTCTAATGCATGAGGCAGGTCTAGCCCCATGTTTTGCAGTACACAGACTTTTGCCAGTCCCCCTCAGACCTAGGTCCAGGTTCATCTTGCTTTGCTGTCTGGACTGAGACCTCCATGTCTGTGTCATTGTCCTTCTCTAGCCAGCTCCAGTCTCCTCCCAACAGGCCTCAAGGTTGAGACTGTGTATACTAGCGTTTTCCTTTTAATTTTCATTTTTACTCTTTTCCTTTGAAAAAAAAATATGAAAAAACAAAAAGCCTTGGCAGCTGCATACAGTAGCTGATGTTAAACAAACATGATTTAGTTTGACAACTCAAATACTCAAGAGTTGTGCCATGCCAGCATCCTGGCTTGTGTGTCAAGCCACAGCACAGATTTTTGTTACATGAGAGCCTGATTTTTCATTTTCTTGCTGCTGTCTTTTAAGACTTTGTCCCATTCTGGGCCAAGGCTGGACTCGCCATAAGGCAAACATCAGATCTGAAGAACAGCTGTAAATTTGAAGTTTCCTCACTTTTGGGCACTTGCCTTTGCAACTGCAAGTAACTTTCTTTTAGCAAGGCTTTTTTTCTCTTAGATAATTTGGATCCTTAGTGCATGCATTCAGGTATCCTGCTGCTTTCTGCCAGGGATTTCTGAGCTTGATTCTCACACAAATACAGATAGGTTGTAATTCAATTGAATTCAGCGGAGTTCAACTAATGTAACACCAGCATAAGAGACATGGGAATCAGACACACTGAACCTTTCTCCCTAACCTCCAACAGATGCCAAAATTGTATAGCAATTGAGCTAAATACCTTGCTTTTCAGACTCCTCCCAATAAACCAATGAAAATCCAATCAAGCCTCCTCATTCAAAGGAATTTAATTACTGTGTAGAACACTTGCAATAAAAGCCTCTTACGCATAAAGAAGACAGCTCTTTCTGCAGCATCCTGCCTGCATGGAATAATTATGCCTCTTGTGAATCATTACCTCTTTATTCCAGGAAAAGAATGTTCTTTTAATATGATTACAATATGAAGAAGACACAGACTATCAAAACAACAAACAGCACATTAAAAGAGCCCTGCTAAATAAACGGTATACAGCTTTTATTGCGATGGATATAAATGACTCCAAAATTTGTCAGCAGACACCAGGGATTTTTTGACTGATGTCAAACTCTCTCAGTAGTCTGTGTGAAATAAGACATGTGTGGGTGAAATCTCCCCATGGAAGACACCCACGAGTTGTGTACGAGACTGTGATGAGAAGCCAGACATCATCAGTTCCGTTCTTGACCCTGCATAAGACTCTTTTCTTGATCTACATCAAGTTATATCACAGGTCTCTGCTTTGGGCTCCAAAATGGGTGTAGTGATGCCTATTGCCACAGACCAAGCAGGAGCCTCCATTCATTACTGTTTGAAACATGCCCCAGTGGAAGGTGCTCTGGGATTGTGAACAGTCATATTCATGTCTTCATTGGACAGGGGGGAGCAGGGATTGTCTCAAGCAGCCAGGTTTCTAAGCAAGCCTTTCCAGAGCTCCTGATCTTCAAGTTGATATGAACAGTCAGCAGATTACAAGAGCAACTCATCAGTCACCTCCTCCTGACCAAAAGAAGCTCATGATGATATGTAGGTCACAGTTAGATTAGGAAAAAGGAGACTATGCATTCAAGTATGTGTGGTTACAGGTTTTAAATCACAGAGTTTTAAAAGGTGCTGGTCAGCTTCTGTGTTCCCTACTGAGCACAGGCTGCTGTGTAAAACTGCACTAGCTGATGCACTTTGAGCAACCATGTGTCCATGAGCCCATGCACTGCAATGGTCTGGCCACCTTCAGGAGAGACCCAGATGTGGGAGGGAAGAGGCAGGAAGGCCTGGGGGCCTTTCAGGGCACAGAGAGACATTACCCTCTTGAGGGGGGACAGAGTCCCCAGGGCCACTTCAGAGCAGGAGAATATATTTGTGTTTTCCTCCCAGCAGCAGAGAAGGAGCTGAAGGTGACCAGGGACAGTCCCTATGGGTTCACCAAGGGTCAGTCACACATGACCAATCTGATTGCCTTTTATCATAAAGCAACTGGATTTGTGGGCAAAGGGAGAACAGTGGATTCCATTTACCTTTACTTTAGCAAGGCTTTCAACACCGTCTCTTGCATCCAAGTGAGAACATTACAGTTGGGTTCAGTGAGCAACTGCTTGGGTCATCAGGCTTAGTGCATGGTGGTTAATGGGTTGTCTGGAGGCCAGTAAAAAGTGGGGTACTACAGTGGTCTATCCTGGCATCCAGGTTTGGTCTCTGTGATACCAGACAGACATGGACAAATGGGTGATTTCAGTGGAGGGCCATCAAGATGCCCGGGGCTTGGAGTGCTTGCCCTGCAAGGAGAGGCTGGGGGAATAGGGCTTGTTCAGCCTGGGGGAGAGGCAGCTTGAGGGTAGGAACCTAACAGCAGGAACCTAACCCACAGGACCCATGTGGAGGTCACCAAGAAGATGGAACCCGGCTATTCACAGCGATGCATAGCAGGACAACAAGAGACAACAGGCAAAAATTGAAATGAAAACTTCAGGCTGGATGTAAGGAGAAACCTTTTCCCCATGAAGACAGCGGGCAGTGGCAGAGGTTGCTTGGAGAGACTGTGCAGGCTCTGGAACTGGAGGTTTTCCAGACTCAATAGGACAAAGCCCTGAGCAATCTGGTCTGATCAAGTAGCTCAGTCTGCTATGGGCAAGGGGTTGGACCAGAAACCTCCTGGGCTCCCTTCCTACCTGAATTGTCCTCTGGTACTATGACTGATGTCATCTCCACTCCAAGAAGCAGCTGGGGGTGTGGGGGTGGGGGGAACCGTGCAAGGGCTCAGGTGAGCGGTCTATGGCCCCTTACAGTGGCACAGGAGGCAGCAGAAGGGACAGGCTCCACTGTCCAAAAACTGCAAAAGACTGTGGGAGCTCTTTGTGTTCATATTTCTCCAGCCCCTTTTTAGCTTGTACCACAGAGAAACTGCATGAGCTGGGGCTCCACCGATGATGTATATGAAAATATTTGCATTTTGTAAGCTCCCACAAGGCCTTGTAAAGTGTATGGATTTCACAGCTACTAATCCCACTTTGGCCAATTAGGGAAAAACATGTTTTCTAAGACAATAGAATAAAGCATAACTCTCTATTGAGGTTTAAAATGCAACAGTTTCATAAATCTGTAGCTTAGCCCTTCTGTATTCTGTCGCACTTCTGTATTTTATTTTCTAGGTAGTCAGCAGAAGGGCACACACTAGTGAGAAATTAGCACACAATGTTTTAAGGCAGGATTTATGAGAAAGCTGCTTTGAGCACAGTCGTCTCTGTTACAACTCTTCACCACCCTGAGATGCTCAAGCCATTTTGGCATAGTTTTCCTTTCTATGAATGGTCCATAGGCAAATGTATTGAAAAGCCCAAGCCCAAGCACACCTTAAAATGCAGCAAATGAGGAGAGAAAAAAACCCAAACAACTGCTTTTTGAATTTAAAAATGCACATTTCTTTAGCTGAGTATCTTTAAACTAGCAGCCGGTATGGTTCCTCGCCAAATTCCTGAAGATGGGTCGGCTGAGAGGTAAAGTAGCACAGGAACCTGCAGCTCACATGCCAGCTCTCTGGAGTGACCTTGGTCAGGTTATCCATCATCTCTGGAACCCGGTGCTCCATTAGGATGAAGAAATATACTTGTTTTGTCTCTCACCTTTGTAACACGTTAAGTCCTTTGCCTCGGCAGTATCTGTATGCCACTACAGCCTGCCACATGGATTTATACTGCATGTGTGAATGCAGAACACATTCAGTGGACCTTTGATAGCATTTGGGAACAGAGACACTCCAGAAAGACAAAAAAAATTATGCCTCCCATTGTTCATTAAGAAAGAAAATGAAAATCAATTTAAAGCAGGAAATGAAGAAGAGTGTATACCCAGGGAAGATGATCTTTAGCTGACGTTTTCCTGAGCAGATCTAATCTCTCACTACTACTTCTTGATCATTAAAAAACCCAAACAAACTTATTCTGCTAAAATCTCTCCTACAGGTAAAAGCTCTTTCTGCACTCCAGAGACATGCTCTAGTCTGCCTTCTCTGCTCTCCTCCCAGGCCAAACACATTTTGTGCCTCTTTCCTCACCTGCTGCTGCTCCCACATCACTTGTCATGTTACATCCCTCTCTCTCTTTATCTGTTTCAGGCTCCCTTCCCTTACACCCCCCACCTGCTCCTCCCTCCGTTCTTCCCCAACTGCTCTTCCTACTGCTTCTTCCATCATATTTCCACCATAGGTCGACCTTGCTCTAACACTGCTTTCCCATACCAGCAGCATCACCCTTTTCCCATTTTGCCAGCTATTTTCCTGTCCCCCTTTTCTATTTTCCCTCCTCCCACTCTGCTGACCTGCATAGCTATTTCTTCCCCAGGCTGTTCCCCTTCCATCCACCTCACGTTTTCATTCTTCCAACTTTCCCTTTCCTGACACCCCCATGCCTTTCTCTGGGTTCGTCCCCAGATTGACGCTTGGACAGCAGA
Source organism: Stercorarius parasiticus (assembly GCA_013396915.1). Classification (NCBI taxonomy): domain Eukaryota; kingdom Metazoa; phylum Chordata; class Aves; order Charadriiformes; family Stercorariidae; genus Stercorarius; species Stercorarius parasiticus. The sequence goes on along the minus strand of VWZL01001098.1, from coordinate 220,030 downwards.
GCCTGAGGTCCCCATTCCCACTTAACAGGCCATGTCCTGCACAGCCATGGAGTGGCTGCATTCAGGTGAAGGCTGCATGGAACACCAATGGAAACCCACACCCCAGCCTCTGAGCACGCTGGACACTGATCCCCAAACCAGGGAGGTCCTCTTTTATACACCAGTAGCTTCCTGGGACAACTGCCCTTTCTTCTAGGCCAATACTTCTGTGTTATTTCATAACCTTTCACTCCACCACCTGCAATGCTCAATCATATGTATTTGCTCTAATTAAATTCCCCACTAACTTATTTTCCTCACGGTCAATATAGATTTCTTTCTTTCTTTCTTTCTTTTCTCTGCCCCCACTCTTCCTTTTTTGTGTTGTCTCCTATTCCTCATATAGTTTAGTGATGGGCTTTGCCCTCTGACCCTTCCCTGTACCTTTTTAAGTGCTACCATATATTTTCTATAATGGGTTGACCAGATGTGAACTCCATATTTTAAGCAGCATGATATCATAGCTTCCTCAGACCTCTCCTCTTCCCCAGCCAGGGCCAACCTTTTCTCATCTCCCAGTCATTTTGAGAGGAGCCAGCTGCAGTGTCAAAGTCCTATCAAGAGACTCCTTGTATGGTTTTATCTTTGCCTGTATTTTATAGTTCCTGAGCTTGGCTCCAGCTCCCCACACAAGGATAGCATTTGCCCTATCTGGGAGACAGTGAGGGGAGCAGAAGGGGACAGTTTTAAGCAGCTGTAGAAGTTAGAAACTCTGCATCTCAGCCTTCATGGACGGAAAAATAAAAGTGGGGAAACACAAAAAACAAATACAGAAATGCAGAAGGAAATACTTAGGTGACTTTAATCATCAGTTTGATCTAGTGCAAGCTGGAGAGAGAGAGAACAGAGAGATCTAAACAGTATTTAAAAGTGTGAAAGATATGCCTTGGTTCTGAACTGCTATCTTCTGTTTTAACATCAGCTCTTAAAAGATTAAAAAATAACTTTTTTCTGTGTCTGCCAAACAGCCTCATACATTTCTGTCCAGTCAGAAACGGACCGTGGACCTTATCTTCCTTGTAGCTTGAGCCTGCATGCGTCTATCTAAAGATAAGAGCTTCCTATGATGGATTAAGACTTTCCAGCTCTGCCTGTTGTGATTTACTCTGGGATTACAGCACCAGCCCATTCTTTTTAGCTCCATCACCCGTCCAGACATGCAGCACAATGAAAATATGATGTCACCCCTTAGCAGACCTTTCTAGACCGTGTCAACACCACTCTCTGGTGCATGCATCCGCACCCCACATGGTTGGGCAAGGACCAGACCTTCTCCACACCAGCCTGTGGCAGCCATGGTTTGGCTGGACAAGGAAAGCATTACAGGGAGTGACTTCTGGTTTGTGGCAGAGGAGACGAGCTGCTCGCTGCTCGCCAAGGCAGAGTGGCATGGAGACGTGTCCCCGAGGAGCCACAGCATCTCTGAGGCTGCTGCAGAGAGGCAGCGAGCGAGCAGGCAGCCCAGGGCATCCGCCGACAGCGGTTCAGGGCTGTCACGCCTGCGTTTTTCTGTCTACGGGTTAACTTTTGCATGGGTTATAGGAACACACAATTGCATCCACGGGGGAGAAAAAGCAGGGGGGTACTAGTCAGTCAGAACAGGAAAATGTAAATAAGCCTCATCCACTTGTGAATGTAGATATTATGAACACTGAAAGCATGGTCACACTGTGGAGATAAAACCTGCAGTGAATTCTCCAGGGTTTAGTCTGAGGCTTTACTGCACCATGTATCATTTTGCTGTGTCCTAGCTGTTAAAAAATATTTTGTTGTAACTGAAATACCAAACCCCTCAAGGAGAAGCTGCCAGTCAGTTAACATCAAGAATCTAAATTTTTTAGAGAATTTTCCAAAACCCAGTGTTGTCCTGATTACAAGGACTTCAGCATAGGCAATTTTTTTTCATTATTTAAACGATTTCCCTTGAGTGTTTGCAGCCCAGACAACAGCCACATTGTGTTTAATGCAGTAGAACCAGGGAATGAAACTGGCTGGGAACAGATCAACACGGTTTTATTGTCCAAACTGAGTAAAAAGGTAGAGTAAATTCACAAGCTAGCTGCTGACAAATTTACTAGATTTAATAATAAAAGGTGCTCATGTGTATAAATAACCCATTGAGGATTTTTTTTTTTTTAAGTGCTTGGGGACGATTGAATAAATATCTTGTCTTGCGATGGAGAGGTTTTAGTCCTATCTTACAGCATAGGCAAATTGCTTAGGCACTGCATACCCGTGAGTGAAAGCAAAGGGATTTCAATGACATAGGCATCTGACCTTTAGAAAAAGTCTTCCTTTGGTCTCTTCCTCCTGATTTCAGACCTGCTCTTCCATCCTCTTCCCTTCTCCCTTACCTTTCTGTTACACCGAAATATACATCATGAAAAGGAGATCTATCAGGGTTGTATAGTTTTGTGTCTTAGCACAGCAATAGTTCCGCGCTGGCAGAGGGGGATGGGAGAGACTGCGATCGATCTTTTCTGTCTCCAGCTTCTAGCAGTACCTAGAGGGGCTTTTCTGTCCAGGTAGTTTATAACACACTCTGTATGCTTATAAATCAGCATTGATAAAAGTCACAAAAAGCTGTATATAGAATAGACTAGGTGGAAATGAGTGTGTTATCTGAAAATTTCAAGGTGTTATAAACTGGGGATTCTTTGCAGCTGAAGTACTTAGTGCATTTTTGTTCTGCTACCACCGTGATGAATCTCCCTGAATTATATTGGTTAGTACTGGCTTAAAATATTTAACAGCAATTTTTTGTGTGAAAAACAAATAATTTGTGACACAAGAAGTGAGATGTCTAAAGCAAAGTACAGTAACTGCAAAATAAGCTGCATTGGCCCATTAATAACTAATAATCTCCTCCAGAATTAGGTAGAGCACATGTAAATCATGAGCCTGTACATGTGTTTATACGTGGGTATAAAGCTTTTTATGAAGTCCTTGCTTCATTTCTCCCTGTTCAGTGCTGCAGCTCAGCTGGACTTTCTGATACTTCTTCTGTGGATTCTTCTGCCATACAAATACAACATAGCTGGGCCCTAGAGTCTTAGTTCGCTTTAACAAATCCTTTCTTTTCCTGCCTTCTCTGCTGCAGCTTTTGATGTCCCTGGCCCATCTCAGTCCCAGCAGCTAGGAACTCACAAATTCCCCTTTCTCGGGTCTTTTTATCCTCTCCTCTCCCCATAATCCCACAGAACCAGTTTTCCTTCACACCGGCATGCTGCACCATGCCATGCCACTGGGAAGCTGGGCTTGCCCTGGGACCCCCTCCCAGGACTCACCCCAGCATTACTACATTTTCCTTAACTTTGGTTTCTCTGCAAGCCACTGCCGCCTTTTTCTTTAAATCACTTCTGTGACCTTACCTCTTCCATGAAGAAACCCACCATAAAGTGCCTGATTCCCCAAACCTCCATTTGCAGCTTATTTTCATTGAGAGGTGGGGATGTATTTCTCTTGCCCAGCTGCTGGTGGTGCAAGTCCTGGCCTTGCACCCCTATCTTTCTCATTGGTGCCTGCGGCCAGCACCGTCCCAGCACAAACACCAAACTGCACATCACCACCAACAGTTTGCTTCTGTTACTCTCTTAATTGCTTTAATCTCCTGCTCTGCACTCATTTTGCCAACAGATGAATGTTCTTCAGGCAGATGCTGTGTGATACTACTTTCTGAAAGGCACTTTGATGTACTCTCTATAATTACCACAAACAAATAAATCCTAAGGAGCTGGGGAACACTATTTGTTAAACAGGGGCCAAGAATTTTCCAGAAAAAATGGGTGTTTCACTTCCATGGAACTGGAATTGCCATTGTGTGTGTGTTTTCACTTATTTTGTAGTGAACTGGAAAAGGATAAGGAGAAACAGAAGATAAAGACAGATAAAGGAGGAAGAGCATTTTAATCTTTCAATTGAAAAGGCTAAAAAAGAGAGCAACATGGGGGAGGAGAAAAATGGAGCTGAAAAACTGAAGAACATCCAAGCAAAAAATCAGTAACGTCCCCTGAAGAAAAAATCTGAATCTACTTTGAAACCTGTCAAATGGAAACAGCTTAAAGACAAGACTCCCTTTCCCCCCTTTCAGCTGGCTCTGCTTCCTCCCATGGAGGTGCAAGCCCGTAGGCGCCACGTACCAGGCAATCCCAGAAGCAAGGGCACTCTCATCTGGATTCACAAAGCACGAGGAAGTGTTCATCTATCTTCCAAAACATTTCTTGTTGCGTCTTTTACTTACTAAGTGCTGGCTTTGCTAGCTCTCATAGCCCCCTCCACTGCCATAGCCAGCCTTTCTACTACCCTGACTGCAACAGCAGCCCAGCAGCAAGGAGCTACACGTCTAATTGCCCATGGCTTTCATGGGCTATCAGAACCTACACCAACATGTCACATGTGGCTCCAAAGTGATGTTATCTAACGTGGCTTGAACTGGCACAAGGTAAGGATCCTGAGGATCATCTTTCTCCCCCTCACATCTATGAAAATTCTGGTGGGTCATGCTGGCTCATGCACATGGCACTTGGATGGTGGGGGGGTGGTTTCATCATTGGTTCCAGCCTGTGGCCTGCTGATCTGACTACTTGAAATATGGGTATGTTGGATCACAGGTGTTCGTATCAATATTTAAAAAGTTTAGGAATGGAAATTCCTGCTTCAACTTTAATTTATGCTATTTAAAATCAAAGCACAGACTCCTAACTTCAGACGTCCCCTAAAGGAATCATATAGCTCTATGGAAAAGTCTTAATCAGCTAAAACAAAGTCAAAGCTAAAACTGAAGCTAAAACAGAGTTACAATCACAGGATTTACCTGACCGGGGCTCTAAAAGAGTTTCCATGCTTCCTCCACATGACTGCGCAGGTAAAGCTTGAATTAAGTGCTTATACCCAGGGGTATTTTTTTCTGTAGTGGATGTGATCTCATCCATCGTGCTTCATCCATTTATGCCCATCATTTCATCCACTTCCTTTATGTATAGCATTTGATACAGAAAAATAAAGCATCTTTTTTCCCTTCTTTAAACTCAATTTCATAGCTTAGCTCTTTCCTCCAACCCCCATGGCTGCAGCCCAGGCAATCTCCAGCACTGCCAGTGCCTGTGCCATGGCCCTTAGCATGTCTTTGGCTGAAGGATAGAAGGGCCTTTGGGCTTCTCCTCATCCACCACTGGGAGCAGAGTGCCTACCCTCCCAGGGGTAGCTTTCAAAAGGGATGAATTTTCTTGCACCCTCTCAAGACTGTGGAGGTAAAAGAGCCTGGCAGAAGGTGGGAAGGAGAATTTCCCTTGGGCTGACTGCTGGAGGGGTGTCTGCTTATAGCTTCATTGCTTAGCATCCACAAGGAGATACAATTTCATAAACTTAAAGGAGCAGAAAGAGACTCAGTTCATTTAGGGGTTAGCAAACAGTAATCACACAGCATAAAGGTCAGAAGACTCAATTTATCCAATTCTGCCAATTCTATAGAGTGCAGGCAAATTATATCACAGGTGAATTTCGTCTCTCCCATGCATCTCTTATTTTTCTTCCTGCCAGGATTTGCCCGGCAGTGTACATTTCATTAGTTTCTTCTGGTCTAAGTTTAAAGGGCCTGAATACTAAAGCCTCTACTACCACTCTCATGAAACCCCTCCACAGGAGCATTGCCTGACTGTCTCTTTTCTTTCACCCTCCTGCTTTCACTTCCTACCTCTTCTACCATCCTAAACTGTTCCTGTCTTTCCCCACGTTTCTGAATGACAAGTTTCTGAATGTCAGTTGCCTCTCTTTCTGCTCTGCCACAGAGTGACCACCCTAGACACCTCGTTTCAGGAAGCCAGTCCTGGGGATGGTGATCCAGCCACAGGTTGGACCTCAATGGGGGGGTTCCTTGTTGGGATAACCTGCCCTGGGTCCGGCTGGGTTGGGTCTGGAGAAGGAGGAGGCACTGAGCCTGATGATGGATGCACAGACTCAGGGAGGAAGGAAGGGAGAAAGGGAGGGAGGGAGAGAGGAAGGGAGGAAGGAAGGGAGGAATGCCTGCAGCCATCCCGCCCTTTCTCTGCTCTACTGCTGGCTCTGCCATCAATTCAAATGCCCCAAAGACCAGACAAACTTTTTATATTACTCTTTGCTGTGGCTGGATGGCTTGTGCGGTTCCTCTGCTCCCACTTTAAGAGTGACCTTAATATTTTATTTATTGTTTAAAGGATAATGTTCATGGTAGAGGAATATATGAGGCAATAAATGGCCTTTGCAGGTAATTAAATGCTGAAGAGCGCCGAAGCTATTGATAGCCATAAAAGCCATTTATTCTGAGCGTGCTGAGAAGCCAGGAGCACAGTTCCTCATAGCAGGCAACAAGACAAGACTAAACAAGCCACGGTACTAGGAAAGGGAAAGACAACATTTTTCTTGCCCTCTCAGGGCTTGAAATGTCTGAGCTGTTGTTTATTTGGTGCTTGGAACAGAAAATATTGGTTGTAATAATATGTGGTTTTCTATCATGTTATTCTTTTTTTCCTAGGTGTTTTAGAAGGGCTTTGCACATGGTGGCAAGAATTATTGCCCTCCTTGGACAGATGCTCAAATAAAGGCATGGCAACGAATGGTGACTTGCCCACACAATCAGTGGCAAAGTCTCTGACAAAATCCAGCTCCCAGCCTAGTGTCTTGCCTACTAGTAATACTCTTAAAGTGCATTGCTATAGCACTTCTCGTACCAGCTTGGAAGAGCCCACCTTCCTATATATAGAGGTACTAATGTGGCATAGGATACCTCTATCTCCTGCTGTGCTTCTGCTTCATGTGGAGCCCTACCTCCATCCACTTCCCCAAGAAGAGGTGCTGTTCTGTGGACAGGGGTAGGGGACACCATATGGTATCTGCACATACAAATTTGACTTCGCCTTTGGGAGAGGAACAAAGCTGGGGACCTTATTCACAGAACTTCCTGTTGTCCCCCCTCATGAGGACAAGGATGCAGGTTGGCCACAGGAGTCCTTGCATAAAGAAAGGTTTGCTGCAGCTACGTGCAGCCATGCTCTGCGGGGAGCACAGAGATTGTCTAACAGTACAAAATAACCAAAACCCAAGGTTCAGGATGGAAAGAGCAAGGAAAGGCTTGACTGAAAGGGGAAAGACAAAGATGCTTATCAATTTTGATGCTTCCCAAATAAAAGAAACTACTTCGATTTCTATGCCCACCATGAGGTTGGCAAGAACTTTTATAGCAAACTTGCTTTCCTTTGAAAAATAATAGTCTAACATTGCATAGGTGCATGTCAACAGTATGTAGGTGTTCCAGAAATATCCTTTTCCCATGCTCACATCCAAGCGTCCATTAGCTCAGCATGGGAGGGCTAATGAAAGCTGAACACAGAGAGTGTGGATGGAGGCACTTCACAGGATCTCTGTTGGCTTCCCATCCATGTAGCCCCTGGCACACTTCACAGCGTTTTCTGCAGAGTTCACCCAGGTCTTGCCATCATTTTGGTTCAAACTGCACTACCACTCTCATGGAAAATTTTTGGGTGCAGTTCCAGAGGTGCTTTGAACCCAGGTGCTGTGAGGACAGGTAACATTTGAGGATTTTCTGTAATGCAGACCTGAAGTCAGGCACTTCCTGGATGAAATCCTGGGAGTCATCCCACGGCTGCTCCCCACAAATTGCTCTCCACAAATTGATGTTGGGAGAGGGCTGGAGAGGGACCCTTGCCCCACGTGCGGGGCCGCTGGGTGCTGATTTGAGAGGCTTTGGCAGGGCAGGCAGGGTGCAAGGGTGACGCACAGACAACAAGGCTCATTGCAGAGGCTGGTGCTGGGTACAGCCCGGTGAGCTTGTACTTCTTAGACATGTAAAACATCGTTGTAAGTGATATATGCATATATCAACAAATCCCACCTGGCCTGTACACAGCCATTAGCATCTGGCAGTTTGCTCTAAGCACAGGTGAATAATGGCTTAGGGGCATGTGCTTTGGAGCAAGGTTAAAAGGTGACTCCTGTATGGTGTGAGTGGATTAATATGACTGGACACAATGCCGGCTTCTCCTCTCATTTCTGCCAGTGTAAATCAAGAGTAACTGCACTGAAGTCAATACATGTATTAAATTCATTGGTACACAGGGGCTGAAAAGCACATGATTTTAAAAGAAAGAACATCCCAATTACAAGCTGGAGAACAGAAACAATGAAAAATGTGCCTGCTTTGCATGGCTTCCTGCAGTGCTTTATTATGGCCCTGCTCCTTCCATGCGAGCTCTATCCCAACAGGCACCCTCGCAGACCCGCCTGCAAGAAGAGCTCCTACTGTTCTCCTTATTATTGCCACTTCAGGGAAACTCCGTCTCTGTTCTGTGTAGCAGAGGTCCCCCTGTGCTGACCTTGCTGCAGAGAAATGCTGGCTCCCAGGGAGATGGAAGGAGATTTAGGCAATGCAGCATTAAACATAGACTCAGTGGCTCAAGCCCCAGTGCCTAAAGCTGGAGTTATTCCACTGGTGCCAACTGAGCTGTTGAATACAGCCTGACATTATGAGCAGGAATATTATGTATCTGCCTGGCTCTGGCTGAGCGCAGCATGAAGGGTGCAAAGCCCTCACGCCGGTTCCTCTACCGTACAGTCCTCTACCATACAGCCATGGACAGACAGCTCCTGAGCTGGGCACGGGTTGCCCTGGGGAAGAGGCAGCTTTTCCCCTCTCCAAAATTCCCCATTTCAAGGGTTTTATGTGGCAGAGTTAATTTCTCCTTCCGTGCTTTCACGTGCGCTCTTGGGGCTGAGCAGTAATCTTGTCGGTGGGTTTTCCAAACAACTACCTGGCTGCAACTGAAACCAGCTGCTGGCTCTCAGCCTGCATCCTGGGACCCACAGGGATGCAGACAGCGGGTTAGCTGGTGAAGCTGCTGAGCTCCTCCCCAGCCACCCCCAGGCCCATGGACAGGCTTCGGCAGAGCAACCCGGGGTTCACCAAATTTGGTACACCAGGTCAGTGGTCAGCAGAGTGCTGAAAGTGTCCTCAAATCCTGTCTCTCCATATTTCTGTTAATCTTTGGTGGAAGGAGAGTCCCCTTTTGGGGCTGACAGCTTGGAGAGCCACCTGAGCACCCGGCTGCTCTGGAAATAGTACTGTTCATCACAGCCTCCCTCACTGCGGGACCAGGTGGCTCCTCCATCACCTCTCCCACGTCCCCACTTCAACAGGGAAGCACTCAAATCTCTCCAGGTCATTTTGACCCACGCTATGGCTATCTGCCTAGCAGGCCAGTGGCTATCAGACACTGGGGTGAACAATCTGGAGCCTGGTGGGTTTTTTTTAACCCCATGTGTAACTGTTGCCCTCAGCTATTTCACAGCTCTCCTTCTCCACTGTACCACAGTGCTGCTGGTGATGGAGATATAAAAGCCCCAGGAGACACTACCTCTTCCCCCATCCCACTCCCAGGAAGAGGGGAGGAGAGCCCGGGCCAGCACGAGCCCTGACTAGCCCAGGTTGCCCAGTCCATGCTGCCTCCAGGGGGGCTATTAATTGCCCCTCCCAGCAGTGGGAGAGACAGGGAAGAGAAGCCTTCTCTACATCCATGTCTCCTGTCTGGTCTGGGGCAAAAATAATATTTTGCCACTTCCTCAGTGGCTGGGGAGAGCCAGTGGGAATGGTGTCAGGGACATTGCACTGAAATTATGTAGGGAAGGAGATGCTCAGAGTGTAACAGCCACTGTGAAACCTGCGGTTGTGGAGTTGCCTTCCACCACATAGAGCCTTGCCGTGCAAAAGTAAATGCAAATGTACATGCAAATTAAAATGCAAATGAAAACACAAATGCGAGGCCTCCTGGGCTGCACTCACTCAGTGCTACAGAAATCCCTTGACCTCTCAGAAACATTCAGGTTGCTACAAATGTCCTAGTCCAGAGGAAAAAAAATATTGCTTTTCATTCTGGGTTCCTGCCTTTGCTCCCCTATGTGTAAGAGTGGCAGATGGATTTCTTTGCACAAAAAGGCAATTTCTGTAGTGTGCACACAGCCCACTCCCAGCTTTGGTGTGCAAAGCACACACTTAGGGTCTTCCTGGCAAACAGGCAACTTGTGGATCATAATTGTGGACACTAAAATACCTTTCCCTCAGCTGCCAGCATGTAGCTACCATTAAACTGAATGCATGAGAGACAGCATGCTCCCCAAACACCCACAGTGTTGTTAATAAAGGAGGAGGAAAAATAATTTAAGTCAGGAGGAAGCCTGCAGGTGAAGCGGAGGTTCAGGGCCATAACTTTGCATCTTTCTTTTTTCCTAAACTAACTTTTATGATGTTTGTAGCAGGGGCCCAGGGCAGCTTTCCAGCCACTAATCGCAGATGGGGGCAGCAGGCACGTCCCAGCTCCACAGGGGCTGCACAGGGCCAGCACCGCATCCCAGCATGCTGGGGTGTGGGTAAGAAAGAAGCGCAGGCCTGTTGCCCACCTGGAAGCCTGGTGCCTCTCTGGACCATCACTGTCCTCGGGTGCATCTGCTCTGTGCCACAGCCCCTCCAGGCTTCACCCCACACAGTCAAGCACTAAGACAGGGACCTTGCTGGTGCCCGTAGGTGTTTTAAGCTAGCAGAAACACTCCTGCAAGTAGCAAAGCAAACCCTTTAGCGGTCGCAATTCTCATTTAGGCTTACACTTGCTGGTGGAGATGACAGATAAGGATCCAGGCCAAGTGCACTACAGCTAATAATGTTCCCTTGGATTTACGCTAACAGCACTGACCCAAAACTGCGTTGCTGCGAGCGGCTTTCTCCCCTCATCTGGTAAGAGGCCCCTCTGGGTGAAGGCAGACCTTTCTGTTTTGCAGGTGATCCTTAAAACAAGTGTCATGCAAGCGGGGAAGCACATGGGTAATGAAGTGCTGGGGCAGTGCCGGGTTAGAGTGTACCAGTGACAGCGGTGATTTCATATTTATGCCAAGATGACCTCAAAGCATGGGCTGGGGTCCATGTCGTCACTTGGACTCCCACCTCTCGCTGCAGCCAGCGAGCCAAGGCAGTGCACGAGCAGAGGGGCCTGGGGAGTGGGGACAGGCAAGACCTGGTTGAGGTGGCTGATCCCCAAGACTGCTCTGCAGCAAGTCTGCAAGCAGAGGAGGCTTGGTAGTTGGTGGGGATCCTTCAGTGCCTAATATGGTGTCTGAGTTGGATGAAGGGACCAATTTTGCCACTACCTTCACATCTGCCTGAAACTTGGAGGAACTTAATCTCTTTGAGGCTTCTACCCCGGGGACAAGTATGGCTGAGGTGGCCAAAAGTTATGGAAGAAAATTGATAGAAACAGGGGCAACAGGATCGCACAAGTCTTGTTTCCTTAGGAAAAGAGATAAAAGAAATAAAGAGATATAAAATAATCAAAAATTATCCCTATCACTGCTGGGGCTCCTCAGTGCAGTGATTTTCACCCGAAAGCCTCCTCTGCAGCCACCAGAAAAAATATTGCAAATCAGCCCTCTTCCTCCCTCTGGAAAGATCCCACTGGGACCTGAAGTTCTCTAGCATATACAGCACAGGACCAAAAAAGGACAGTTATTTCCTCAGCCCTAATAAATCTGGAGCCCAAGCCGATCAAGCAGCCTACCTGCCTCCATCTGTCTGTTTTCATACACCTCTGGGCTTTCTGACACAGTGTTGTACTGCTGGAAAGGCTGGTTGCTGAAGAGATTGTCACACAGGAGGCTGCGACAGAGCTTCTTCAGGAAGCGCAGGACGTACCCGATGCTGTTCACTACCAGCAGGCTCAGGAGATGCTGCTTCCCCTCAAAAGAAGCTGAAACTGGAAAGCAAGCAGGAGCAATTCAATACCTGGGGATGCATGGCAGGAAGAAGAATGAGAGCAGGGGAAAAGATTTCACACAAGTATTTGTTTGTATTTTTTAAAATATTTTGCATAATTACCCCGCCTGAAGTGCAAAACAAACTGGAGGAGAGCTTAAGGAGCTGAGTTTTGTGTGACCCAGATCACCTTCTCCCTGGAGTGCTGAAAGATGCCGTCTAGCATGGCCAGCAGTGCAAGAATTTCTAATATATGCATCCAGCTGAAAACTGTATTGTATGATTGGAAGGAGGCAATTATGATACCCTGGTCTAAGGAAGGGGAAAGAAAGTGATCTGCCAATGATGGGCTATTAGGCTGACTTCAGCAATACCCAAGGTTTTAAAAGATAATGAGGAGACAAGAATTAAAAAGACATGGCTATGAATGAATAAAAGGTACCAGGGATGTACTGAAGAGAGAGCTACCAGCTTCACCATGGATCTTTATTTACTGATTTAATTGCATTTATGGGCAACAGAAGGTTGGCAGTTGTGGTCTACCTGGAATTCAGTAGAGTATGAGAAATCTTTCATTAAACTGGAAATGATTGCATAGGAAAGGTGGGTCAGGAGACGACAACAGGCTCTGCTGGCAGGAGACCCCAAGCACTGGAGAGGAACCAGCAGTGGTCTGTGCTGGCACAAAAAGATTTTGTTGATGGTGTAAGCTAGTAGGTATTCTCAATGGAGAAGCGGACTGTGAGACTGCACAGAAAGGACTGGCTGATTCTGAGCTCTGCAATAATAAAAATGTGTGGAAAAAAACACTAGAAAGTACATGGCAATCCATAGTTCTTTGAGGAGGCTCAACATGACCTGATGGGAAGAGAAATGATGGGATAGGCTCGCCAGATGCCCACGAGCCACCAAGGTGACACAGCAATGAAAAAGTCAGATATATTTCAGGGAGGTATTGAACAAAGCATTTCCAGGAGAGACAAGGGAGTGTCAATTCCACTATATAAAGTCCTGGTGGAACCAGAGCTGGACTGACAGGTCATCCAGGCTCATGAGGTGTGAATTCACACTTGATGAGGTGCACAGGCAGGCCACAGTGATGTTCAGGAAACAGAAATTTTCCCAGCTATCACCGTCTCTGCTATGTGGGGCTGTGGGAAGATACTTGCACTTCTTTCACTAATCCAGTGATCTTCCTCACAATGCAGAGAGATCTGAAAGAAACTGTGTATTTCAGCCTCGCAGGATGAGGACTACTCTCTAGAAATACAGCTCAGATTGAACTCAAGGGTGAGAGCAGAGCAATTAAAATTCCTGGGCAAAGCCGTCAGGGAATATATTCAGCCAAGAATCAAAAAGGGCATAGGTCCCAGCCATGAGAGAGGTGGAGGGATCACAACAGACCCACCAGGATCAACTGTAGCAGGACTCATTCAGGTGTCAACAGGTTTGCAGGGAGGAATACATCATATGGCTGCCTGAACTCCACCACCTGGAAGGTTTTTTCCAGTCCTACAGCCTCCAGTCACTACTAAAAAACATAAATTGCAATCTTAGGCTTACAATCTTTGGGATAACTTCAGAGATATCCTGCTGGCCTGTTCTGCTGTAAGGGATCATTCTCCACAGCTGATTGAACATCTGTGAGGCAAGCCATGGGAAGATTGGAAAGCCCGTGACAAAATCTCTCTGCGCTGCTGCTGGGCTGGGAGTGAGCTGCAATCTCAGAGCCACACTATGACTAGGAGGCCATTCACCCCTCCTTGATGATTATAAAAGGCATCAAGTTGGGGGCAAGGCTGACCACATGCTTTTAGCTCAGGTACCTGAAGCCGAGACAGCTCAGAGGAACCAAGACCAATGGGCTTGGCAGGCTTGGTGCACAACGTGACTCTTCTGATGAAAATCATACATGCAGCACAGAACCAGGCAAAAATGAAGCTCTGCACTAAATTCCTTCAGTCTCATGTTTCTGTGAACAAATCTGGATCATTCTTAGAGTATTTCTGATGTCCTTTAGGGAAGGCACACCTATGATTAGAGAGAACTAGAGGAGAGGCAGGAAGCAGGATTTATATTCTGCACAGCGGGCCAGAGCCTGGGCTCCCATGCAAGAGGGTCCCAATGGCACGGCTGAGCTGCTGTGGTCCCGGCAAAACTGATGGGACTTGCGGTCCTTGGCTTTATGTTTGGGCCAGACTCATCGATGGCAGCTCATTGGAGAGCTTTGTTCCCATATTCCCATCCTTGTTTCATTCCCACTGCCTTCCTGTATGCAGAAACAGCGTAGTGACACAAAACTCTTGCTGTGATTAAAAGAAAAGTTCATGTTCAGTCTGAGAGCCAGGGCAGGGGATTCAGCGTGGGACATGGGAGACTCATCGGGACACAGCAAGAAGTGTCACTGTGGGAAGATGAAGAGCTCCTGGGAAGTTGAGTCTGATCTCTGATTCTCTCTGATATATTTGTACAGTCCTGCTGTATGAGGAATTGCCGTGGGACTTTTGCAGTTCCTACAGCTGAGAGCAGATTTGGCTCATGCACTGCAGGAGGAGGACACACCAGCAGCTGAACTCTGTGCAAGTTTTCCTTTAGAGCGACATGTGGCAGCAACATGCGGCATGAAGTGGGTTTGTAACGCTGCTCATCCTTGTACGGCTGCATGAAAAATTCAGCTGACAGGCCTGGCCTCGGCACTGTTTCAAAGAGCGGTAAGTGCAGGACTCTGGAGCTAGCACTGTTCCTCCCCTGAATCACCGCTGCAATGCTCTTTACCAACATACTTTCATCTGACACCAGGGCAATTCCTGCAGCAGCTTGTTTTACAAAGGCGTAAGCGATGTTCAAAGCTGGTCGCCAGCCTGCTGATGTGAATGGGACAGCTAGGATAGGCAGGATTGGGGATCAGCGAGTCCAGAGGAGGGCCACAAAGATGATCAGAGGGCTGGAGCACCTCTGCTATGAGGACAGGCTGAGAGAGTTGGGGTTGTTCAGCCTGGAGAAGAGAAGGCTCCGGGGAGACCTTATAGCGGCCTTCCAGTACCTAAAGGGGGCATACAGGAAGGATGGGGAGGGACTCTTTATCAGAGAGTGGAGCGACAGGATGAGGGGTAAAGGTTTTAAACTGAAAGATGGTAGATTTAGATTAGATATTAGGAAGAAATTCTTTACTGGGAGGGTGGTGAGGCACTGGAACAGGTTGCCCAGGGAAGCTGTGGATGCCCCATCCCTGGAAGTGTTCAAGGCCAGCCTGGAAGGGGCTTTGAGCAGCCTGGTCTAGTGGGAGGTGTCCCTGCCCATGGCAGGGGGGCTGGAACTGGATGATCTTTAAGGTCCCTTCCAACACGAACCACTCCATGATTCTAGGATCAGGTGAAGATTTCAAGCACTTCCCAGTTGGTCACAAACCCCTTACAAAAATGCTTTACCTGACACCATCTCGCCTCCATAGCCCTGCTTGATGAGGGAGAAGACGGCCTTCTGCTGGAGCGCGCAGTCGATGCAGGCCTGAACAGCCTGCTGCAGGGCCGCCGACGGTCTCTCAGGCCCAAAGTGCTCTGGCAGCTGCTGCACTTTTTTTCTGTCAAGGTACGGCCCCAGGTTCGCTTGTTTGTTGACATAAATGCAGACTGTAGGCACAAAATCCCAACAAGCTTATTACAAAGTGGCCCTGAGAGCGTCCTAGCAAATGCTAGCTTTATACATTTCCATTTATTCCTTCCATTCACTGGTGAATTGCTGCCATTTACAATAGCATGGACAGGCTTCCTTATGCTATTCACCCATTGCCGAAGTGAAGTGAGATGAGTTTGGGCCTTTGCTCAGTGTCAGAGGTGAGAATAAGCTACACGCGACTAAAGATGCTCGTGGAAGCCCCCCTGTGTGTGCCTCTTGCAGGCTACCTCGTCCACGCAGCTGGCGACCAGAAAAAATGCCCAGGGAGTGCAGGGGTGACCTTACAGCAATGGGTAAACTCCAGCCTGAGGTGGTTTTGTCTCTTTATTTGTTTTCTCTAGGTGGTTTTAGACTGGTTCATTGAGAAGCCCTTTGATAAGCACTGCTCTGAGCTGAGTTTTGGGAGACTTTGGCTCCTTGCTGCTTCTGGCCCTAATGAAGCTGTAATTTCTGGAGGGTTATGGCGCACTGAGATGCACAGTGAGATGGGCAGACGCTGGTCTTTGAGAGCTTCCTGACCCCTCCATGTCCAACCCAACACTCTGCAAACTGCATCGCCTCGAGGGAAACCTTATGTCACATTCAATGCTAAATCCCCGTTTGGGACCCCACAGGGGGTCTGTGAGGGATGCCCCAGCCTCTCCCCCAAGCCCTATGTATCTCCTCTCATATAATGGTGCCTGCAAAGGCAGTTCTTATACGTGCCATCAGGCCTGCCAGCAATAGCCAAAAAAATCAGTGTGCTCCTCTTGCTAGCATGAACTTATTTTAAGCTTGGCTGAGACTAACTGCATCTTGGAGGAAGCGGAGATAGCCCTGTGGTAACTAAGGGTGACTAAGACACAACCTAAAGTCAGGCTAAAGTGAGACGTATTATAATAGCTGGCTGAGTGTGCTCGAGCTGTCATCTCTCAGACAATATAATATTATCGTCTGACAGAAATCAGATATGTGACAAAAAAACCCATCAAGCGGAGTGGAGGACACGATGACAGCTGTGTAAAGTTGGAAATAATTTACAGTTTGCATCACCGTAATGAAAATCTAGTGCAACTGTCACAGCGCACTCTGCTACCCCATCTCTCATTGAGCAGCAGAAGGGGCTCCAGCAGTATATCCTGGCTAAACAGGAGGATAATAGCAATCATACTTATCATTATGTAGCACTTTACACCTTCCAAGTGCCAAACAAACAAAGGGATAACGCACTGAAAGACAGCAGCAGCGTGCAGGAATTGCAGGGGGCTGTCAGGGTGCAGCTTTCCCAGTGTGCCACCATGCCAAACCTCGCCGAATCTGCAGGATGTGGCTTCTGCCATGACAAACCACTGGTTTTGCCTGGGTATCAGCTGCAGGAGGGACTCCACAGGCTGCAAGCAGCGTTCTGGGTCCCTCGCTGGGGAGCCGGGGCCCCTATGATCCTTTTAGTGCAGATATGGAGGCAAAAGTTGGCTTAAGCCTGCCTCCACCTCCTGCAAACCCTGCTCCGGTGGGAGCCTCCACACACCGTTGGGAAGGTGCTGGGAGAGCAAGTGCCGGTGACATGGGGATGTGCAGCTGGAGGTGCAGGGAGCCATATCCACAGAGCCCAAAATGACCCACGGAGCCTCTGCAGCCACCCCAGTGATCTGGTGGGGCTGGTGGACTGTGCCTTCCTGTCCCCCTCCGAAAGCGGCACTGGGCACAGCTCTCAGGACAGCGCTATGAAGCACCGCTCGACCGATGTTTGCCAAGCGCTTTGCAGTCTTTGCATGTGAAGAGATAAATGAGAATAAAATATATTATTATCGTCATCATCGCTACGTTTAGCATCATTCTGCTACCAGAACAGATGGAAAACTTCTCCTCTGTGCATCCCAGCTAAGAAATAATGGGATTTATGTGTTGTGTTTAGATTCTAATGTTATCTAATCCATTTCTCTGCTGAAACCTCTGGGTAAATCAACTGTCTTGTTGATTTTCTTCTCATTTACATCAGTTTAAAAGCATTGACCTATGCTACTTCTGGTAATATAAGCAAAATAAAAGGCTGTGTTTTCCCTGACTACAGTCAGAAATGACCGGGTCTGCTGCTGTGGGGTAAGGTATTGGAGTTTATGTGCTAGTAGCCCTGTGTACAGTCAGACCGTGGCCCCTCCATCCTTCTCCCTGTGGCTGTACCAGATGCTTCATGTTCACACCGGGGTTTAGTCTGGTCATTGCAAGTCATTTGATGGGGTAAGTATAAAATAGTTAGCGTTAATGGGATGTTGATGTCCGCATTTCAAGAGGAATGGATCTGACATCTCCACTGAACTTGACACATGGCAGTCAAAATATAGTCTCGCAGGACATCTCTGTTCTTTGTCACTGGTCACCAGTGTAATCTACAAACACCCCATTTTCATGAGCTCCGCCTGTTCTGGAAAGCACAGCATCTGGCTGTCAGGCCATGGTTCCTGCTCACCCCTTGGCCAAGGAGCACTTGAGGCTGGGTACCTGTGAGAGCCTGTGGGGTGGCCGAGTTGGGTATCGTAGCTGCATCCTGAGGGATTGAACTAATATCCGGCTCCGGTGTGCTTCTCGGCGGAGAGATTGCTAAGGGAGTCATCAGGACACGAGATTTCAGCTGCAAAAAATAACCGGTTGGGTAATGAGAGTATACACAAGATATTCCATTTCTTTTCCGGGTATGCCACTCCCCATGAACTCCCACTCATTAGCAATCTGCTATTGCATCACTTTCTCCAGGCCAGAAGCATCCGTTCTGCTCCCGGGAGGATACTGGAGCCTGATGCCTCACTGATTTGCAGCAGACAGCAATGCCTTAAGTTACGGGATGCAAATATTATGCCACCCACCGGGTAGTTATTTACACCTGAGCAAATTGGGTCTAACACTCTAACAAATCAGCGCAATGGTATTTTACGACGCATTTCGTGTGGGTGTAAACAATTCTCCGCAACTCAGAAACACAGGGTCTTTAACTACATCATAATTTAGGGCCAAATTCTGCCCTTGGGTACAGGAGTGTAAATCTTGTCTAAATCCAGTGGCACCAAGAGGCTACTTTGGGCTGACACCCATGTAAATAAGCTCA
This sequence comes from Stercorarius parasiticus, assembly GCA_013396915.1. Lineage (NCBI taxonomy): Eukaryota > Metazoa > Chordata > Aves > Charadriiformes > Stercorariidae > Stercorarius > Stercorarius parasiticus. The sequence goes on along the minus strand of VWZL01001098.1, from coordinate 201,452 downwards.
GACTGTGGTCCGTAGTGTGTTATTACCAGGTAGTAAATACAAACTGCTGCACTGTTGCACCCGGTAATCTTCGTGACCTGCAGCCTGGCTTGGAGAAATGAAACGCAGTGGGAATTTACAGCGCAATATCACTACGTCTTTATGCTGCTGATACCTGGCAACGTCTCACCAGTCAAGTGATGATCAGATCCTCATAATTACAAAGGGCTGACGTGATGGATGCGACCTGAAGGTACCAGTCCTGCTTTTCCTTTTACTACAAAGGGAAGCAGGGGGAAAGCAAAGAGCCAAGCACACAGCTGGCTGGTTTATATATTTACATATACTACACTGAGCTGTTCTTCTGGCAGGTGATTTTTTTGTTGTTGTTGATTTTAGGTGGCCAAAGGTAAAAAATGCTATAAGTGACAAGTGTAAGAATGAAAAGGAATTTTTAGCCCTGTTAAATTTGAAGAGTAATTCTTCTCTCAGAGCTTACGCACAAGCTGGAAATAATGTACAAAGTATATTTTAGGTAGAAATGAAGCCAGACCACTACCTAGAAACCAAACGGTGAGCAAGTCCTGGTGGAGAGTAGAAGTCATTTTGGATAAAGAGTCATGTTGTCCATGATTATGATTACAACTATCTAAAATAATGATCACTGTTTCAATGCTAACTGTGAAAAAAGCAGGCTGCGAAAGGGAGAGGGAAAGCTGTTGGATGTAGTGCCATCCAAGTGGGTTTTTAATCACTAAATCTCTGGGAGTTTGGATCATTCCCTGGTTACCGGCTTATCCCAGCAAGGGCCTCACTAAGAGAGAATTCAGGGTCTGTCTTGCTTTCAGTAGCACAGTAGCCTGTGCTGGGATCATATCCATCAAAACAAACAAAAAGGCCATAGTTGTTGAGATGGGTGTAAATTTTGCCTGCCAGTTCTCCACCAAGCCTTTCCTGAACTTGCTACTTTACACAACCAAGAGCTTCCCTCAGAGCAGCCTCTGTAGAAAGATGGGCACAATAAGCCTGGACGGAAACAAGAGCTGGCTCCTCATCCAGGCTCCATCCCCTGCAGGGCTCTGTTTGGTGCCCGGGGCAGAGGCTGTATCCCAACTGTCTCAGAAGTGCCAGGCACCACCTCCACATGGTGCCACCACTTCCACTCCCCTGGGGTGGGCTAAATCCCTTTAGATTTAGCCTGAACAGGGAGAAAATATTTTATAAGTGGATCTAAGACAAACTACGGATTTGACCTCCTGCTGTATGGCAGCCATAGGGTACTAGGGACCGTGAGCTGGCCCCTGGCTAGTGCCAGTCCTCACCTGCCTGTGTTGAACTGTTCTTGTAGGGTTGTCTTGCTTTCAGATTGACATCAGGAAAGACCAGCAGCAAGTGCTGTCCGTTTGTTTTCCAAACAATTAAAAATAAACGAGAGGAAAACAGTGTTTCAAAAATCAAGGTTCCCACCCAGTTTGGGGTTTATCCCATATAAGAAGGCGATAAGCAGCATGATTTGTTATTTTCAACATATAGCAACATGTTGGTGACTCATTTTTCTATGGTGAATTGCGCTGGCACTGTGAAACTTCAGGTAGTCCCTATGCTAGGCTTCTGGGCTTGCTTTTGATCATAGGCATATATGCATATATAATAAATGCATATATACATATGTGTGTTTGTACATAGTATATACATAGATATAAAAGTACATACATTTATATAGAGATGTACGTATATATTTGTACATATATTAACATATACATATAAAAATATATGTATATGCACTCACACATGCACACACCTATACAGATACTATTTTGGAGACAGCAGACCTAATAACTTCTGTTTGACTTGTATGTTGGCTCCTTAACGGCTCACAGCCCTGCTGCCCCAAACACAGGTGCACAAGTGCCCCCACCGCCACCTCCGTCCCTTGAGCCTCGTACACCGTCTGAGTGTGGGCTGCCCCAACCAGCACCATCCAGTGGAGGTGGAGATGGGACATTGCCCAGTAGAACCTCTTTCTCTGCCTGTTCCCTGGCTCTTGGAGGCCCAGGCAGGCTTATGTTCAAGAGCAAATAAACAGAGGGCAAGACTTGTGTAAACTCTCTAGCTTGGAAGCCCCTTCTTGGCAGTTTGCTGTTTTAGCAAACAGTTTACTGCAAACTTAATTGCAACAGTATGTGCTCTACAGCCTCTGGATACAGATAAATGCCATTTTGTTAGGGGTAGCAAAGAATGTGCCTTCATTAGATCACAATAAAACAATGCCTGATCAGACGAGACAATACAGTAGCAAACACGGCTTAAATACCTCCTGGATGCTGAAACCCTGAGGAGCCCCTGAATTGAATATCAGTAAGTGTAGATCTCCAAGTATTTAATTTAAAGATGTCTTTTCTTGGACTGATTCTTCTCTACCAAAAAGCCAACCCAACCGACCAGATGACTGACTCAGAGCTTGGCAGTAGAGAGCACATATGCATAAAAGTGAAAAAAAGCGGTGAAGAAGGGAAGAGAGAGAGAAAGAGAGAAAAGGAGACAGAGCAAATCTGTCAGAGCACTTTGGGAAATCCTCATGGTAAGGCATTTGAATCAGCTTTTGAGTATCAAATGGCATAAGCTTTAATATGCACAGCATGAGATATAAAAGGCAATAGTTGCTTTAAAACAAGGTGTACAACCAACCCCATGCTCTTATGGACCTTCTACCATAGAAAAGAGATCAGAGAAAGCCGATCAGAGGTTTAGGGAAGAAAATAAGTGCATCCACTTTGCCAAAGTCACGGTGCATTAGATGCAGAGAGAATGCGGGCTTTCATGCCATTGATGCCTCCTGCAGGCTTGTCTGAGCATACAGCGGCCACGGAGAACCCTGTTGAGTCCTGGAGTTTCTGTTACGACCTGCACACCCCTTTCGAGCAATCAGGATTCATCTAGCTCGTATTTCTGTCATTCCACACCAAAAATAAGTGAAAGAGAGGGAAGAACATTTCCCAGATATTTTTTTTCTTCTGAATAAGTTCTCTGCCAGCTTGTGCAATAAAATATACAAGAAAGAAACAAGATGAACCAAGATACAAACTTTCCCTGTACTTTTCTTAACCACTTAGAACACAGGTCCTCATCTTTATGGCCCCTAGTTCCCCTGTACTGGTTGTCCCCTGCCCTGCTAGAAAAGGCTGAGGTTCACCCTGTCCCCACGGGCCTCTGTTCTTCCATCCAGGAGGGCAGAATCACCTCCTGGACATGAAAGCTTTTGCTGCCGGAAAGAAAACCACCTCTAGCCCCTGCAGATGTGCATGCAGATGTGCACCAAGGTGAGTGCCTGGTCCTGCCGTGTGGTCTTCCAATGGTTGGGCAGAAAGGTGCCATTAAACCTGCACTAGGGAAGCACAGAACTTCGGAGCACACATTTTGGGGTCCTCGGCATTACCTCTCTGTGCATTTGGCTGCAGGTGAGGAGGCTCAGCACAAGGCAAGTCAGAGTTCAGCTCAGTCAGTGGAGCAGAGAGGGGTCAGCACTGTGCTGGCAAAGGCAAAACACAGTCCAAGGTCTTTCCCACCTTTTCTTCTTGTGTCATGCAATACCTTTCTTCTGCACAGCAAATGATGCAGGGGAGTCTGCACGCAGCCTCCTACATCCCTTGAGCGTTTTGCAGTGAATGAGGTGGGTGACCTTAAGAGAAGCGTATGCAACCTTGAAATCCAAGGCTGGTGAATAATCAGGGCACTTGAAGGTTGTCTGTGCAATCTCAGTTCCAGTGTGTCCGAATCCTGACTGCTTATTTGTCACCATTAATAGTGACTTCTAGGGCAGCAGGGGAACCTATGCCCTGTAATGGAAATTGTCACTCCAGACGCTGTCCTCCACAGGGTGACTCTTGCTGCCCACCCCACCTGGCAGGAGCTTGCAAGGTCCCAGCCAACTGCTCTCCCGGGGCTGGGGCCACCTCCCCAGGCAGGAGCTGCTGCGGTCGCACTGGGGGGACAAACTGCCCTTGGGTTGCTCAGATGGGGCCATCATTTTGTTGCCCTCTGGGAGGGATGTGGTGGTCTTTGCTGCAGTGCTGCCCACACACGTGTTGCTCTGACATCCTCTAACACCACAAATCCTCCTACAATGCTAACACAGCCTTCCCTTGAATGGGCTTTCTAGGCAGCTCTTTGGGGCTGCCCCTCACTTAAAGCTGGAGAAATAAACCCCAACCATCTACTAACCTCCCCCCTGGCTGCCGGAATAGACTTTTTCCTAGAGATTTAGACAGTCAGAAAGAATATTGTGTTTGGGGAAAATGCAGCTTTTTACAGCAAGTAGCTCCGCATCAGGTACAAAACTGTTTTTGGAAAAACAGCTGATGAAATTTTATAGCCAAAGCTGTGAAAAAATAAACAGGATAGTGAGGAAAAGGACTTTGCTTGGTGGTGAAGCATGATGAAATATCATTTTAGGAAGATGCAGATATTTGCTTTAATATCAATGAAAACGGGCAATGGGTCATCTGGCTATAAAGAGCATGTGATTAAAAATGCCTGTTATTCACATCTAGGTCAAAATAAAATTAAATCTAGGCTGTAAATTCCTAGTTTGCTAAAAATTCAGAAGTATTTTTCCATCTGTTCTGTAATAATTCAGCTATCTGGTTGCTATAAAGAATTTGGTTGTCTGCCATTTGGGCAGGCAGTCATTTTTTAAAATGCATTTAAGTCTCATGGTATCTGAAAGTCATACAATTAGCGAGCTAATTAAATCAAGCTAGAGTTCCCCATCAAAAAAAATGTAATCTGTGACTCACGCTGGGGACGTGTTTTTGATGGAGAGGGATTCACTTCAGCTGAGCGCAGAGCGTACAAAGGCGCCTCACAGAAAACATCGCTTCGGTGTGCGAATCCTATAGTGCAAATAAACGGTGCCAGGCTAGATGCCATGGATGCTACAGCTCGTGAGCATCAGAACCTTAAGCCATCAGTTACAGAAGGATGGTTTTTTACCCTCCACCACTCACCGAGAAATAACATCATCCCAGATTCACTGCCCAAGGAGGGATGCCGTCGCCTCCCCGCTGAGTCCCTGGGGAAGGGGAGGAGGCGCGTGTGGCACCCGGCAGGGGGAAAAGCTTCCCTTTGGAAGAGGAGGGGGCAACAGCAATCAACCGCTCAGCCACCTAGCTCCAAAGGGCCGTGTTACTGCAGCATTTTAGGAGATTTACATCTCCCTTTGGGCTATTTTCTGCATAAAAATACGTGGCGGTTGGTGAAAGGCTTTTTCATAGGTGGATGGGTGCATTTGGGGTGGAACAGAACATACTCCCCAGCATTTATTTTTTTTTCAAATTACAAATCAAACGTAAATGCAGGAGTAAGAAATGGGACTCAGCAAGACAAGCAGGAGCAGAAGGGATGGGATCTGCTGAAACTCTGCATACAAGGTCATTATGGTATTCAGCAAAACACTTGATCATCTCAGGGACTCAATTTCACCACATCTCCAAAGTATTATTATCCCAGATTTGGATGGTTTTGATGTAAAGAGCCTTCAAGTGACCCAGCTTTACTGATAATAACTTACACTATTACTTGTAATAAATAAAGTAAAATAAATATAAAGAAAAATAAACTTGTAATAACAAGTACCACAAGTAAAACAATTCAGATGTTTCTGTCTCAGAGTTTTAACCTAATACTGAAGTGAAAAATAATAAGTATTTCCATATTTTACAAAACACTAGAGTATTTGCCCCATTCTTAGCTCGGACACACAGCTCTATTTTGGACTAACACTATAAAATTCTGCGCTAATCCCAAGAGGGACACCTGAGCCTGCTGTCAGGTTGGCTCTGCTTGGCCACTGCTGCTATATCATTCATGTTACCAAGGTTAAGGCTTTTCAGAAGAAAAGGGGAACTGCAGCTGGAACTGTTTCTTAGCCATGCAAGGTCAGTTTTCACACACACTGGAATACCTTCAAAATGTGCCCCCATAGCAGAGAGGGGTATGGATGGATTAGGGAGAGCATGGGGAGACACAGGAGAAGGCAGAAGATAAGGAGAAAGCATTGAGGGCTGAGGTACTGATGGCTACTGCAGTAGGTGTTGCACAGGGGGATGCGGAGGAGTAGTGAGGAGCACAGGAGGATTCTGGAAATGGGATGCAGAGGGGTGGTGAGGAGGGCTTGCCTGGAAAAGAGAGACGAGGTTGGAGGACGGGAGGAAGAAGAAGATCTGGCAGAAGGTGAAAAGGAGGGAAGGGCAACAATAAGGGTAGCTTGCTCTAGATGAAGCCCAAACCCAAGGAGCTGAGACATTTGGTCCCTGTGCCTGGAGCTCGGCTGGCAGCACTGCACAAGGAGGCTTGCTGCCTCCCATGAATCGGGAGAGACCCAGGGAAGTGCCGGGCAACACCTGGGGCCGAGACCGTCTCCAGGGAAGGCTGGGGCAGGCCCAGTGCATGCACCACTCATGTTACTCCCTTTTCTGTTTTGACATCCGGAACTTAAGCAGCTATTATTTTCTAACAGTCAGCAATTTGCCCTCCTTGTGTAACAGACTGGATGTCTGTGCCCATTCCCATTAAAAACAAGGAACAGGCACAGCAAACATGTACAGTGCCCCTCACTGGCTGCGGACAGAGATGGAGAGAATAAAGGAGCAATCTACCAACAAGACCCCTCACTACAATGTAGCTCCTTTCCACTACCCGGAATAAGTTCCCCTCTCCCCTCAGCATCCCGATTTTGCCTGGTCTGAGGCATAATGGTGGTCCCGCTCCTGCCGGTGCTGAGCCCACTGAGGGGGTACAGTGGGAGAGCCCCAGCCCACCAGCAGCATCTGAAGGACTTAAGGCACTCAGGTTTGCTTTCTTTCTTTAGCCCTGCCTCCCCACCGGGGTCACATTGAGAGCTGGGCACGATTTTCCCCCAGAGTGAGCAGACGAATAACCAAAACTGCCTTTCCCTCAGTAAGTGAAATCGTGTTACTTCCTAAAACATCCCTTTTTTATTCCTTGGGAAATTAGTTGTATTTTCTGCTTTTACTCCCCCATCCCCGTGTTCCTTTCTTTTTCCTTTCATTTTGTTTCATTTCTAATCACTCTTGGTGAGAGAGAAGAAGAAAGTGACAAAGGAGAAACACTTCCCAGAAGGTGCGCAGCCATCTCACACAACACTGTGGGACACAAGTTATTTTCAAATGATGCAAATTGAAATAAATGTAAACTTTAAACAAATAGATTCCCTCTTTTTTTCACCAGCTCAGGTAGAAGAGAAACCAACTTCTTTCACTTTTTCTGCATTGCTCTGCCCAATGCTTGCACAACTTTGCCTCTGTTCCCGCATTTCACCTGAAATCCTGGGAGAAAATGTATTAAACCCAGTAGGAGGTGGAGAAGGGCTGTGAAAAAACATGTTATCTACCTTGTACCCAGGTTTTCTCCCTCTCTTCTTTGGGATCTTCATGACTGGCAGAGCACCAGCTGGTGCCGAATAGAGGTTGTGAACGGCCACTTTGATGGGTGCCGGCTGGAGAGGGGGCCGCCCTCGCTTCCTCCCCACCATTCTGGGGGACTGCATCTCCCCAGGGGCCAGGCTGGCAGGCAGGCACGGCTGGTGGCTCATCCGTCCTGGGGCTGCTGATCAACCTCAGGGAGAGAAAAAAAAAGAAAAGAGCTTTTTATTTATTTTTCAAGTTTAGGTTTTTCATCTGAAGGCAGTTTTCTCATACTGTCATTTTCACTGTTACCATCAATCATCAAGCAGCAAGAAAGACACCACAGATGCGCACTCCTGGCCGGGATTCACCTGACCACAGCTGGCTCAGCTTCTCCAAAGCAGGACAAAACACTTGCCATGCCCGTTTCTCTCCGCTGACCGTGGATACAGTACAGGGAGCTGGCTCAGGTGGTGAGGTCTCTATTGCAGGGAAATCCCACAACAGCCACCTTAACCCTGCATCCTGCAGACAAGTGTGATGAAGGCATGAGCTTGCACCCATCAGTCAGTGCCTGCTTTCAGAGGGAGTTTGGAGTAGATGAGGTCCCTGCCAACCTGATTTTTTCCCGCATTCCGTGGTTCTGCAAATCCTCCCTCACGTCGGAAGTGCTACCAATACCAAAACAGACTTCTCTCTTCCCACCGCAGGACTCCTGAGCGGGGAGGCAGAACTGGACCACAAGGCTGCCAGCACAAGGTAGCCGCGTTAGAGGAGAATTGCCAAACATTTACTCTCTGCAATTTAATAGCATCTGTTCCACGCATGTTAGTAGTGGGCTTTTGGATGTACTCCATCAAAAGCCGTTATTTTGCCACAACTCCATGCAGCTGATGAAGTTGAGCAGGGGTAATGGAGTGGAATCTGGTCCATTTTCCTCTGTCCACGTTTTAATAAAGAAAACAAATATACAGCCATACCCGGAGTGCCAAGCGAATATACAGCATTCTTCATAGCTTCTGGCAAGGGTCACATGCTAACAAAGGTCAATAAAAAAAACCTCAACTGCAGAAATATGTTTTCAAATGTTGGTTTGTGCAGGCATCTGCTTTCCTTCGCCTGGGCAGAATACTAGTCCCAGTCCTGCCTGCATATATTGCTAGACATAAGGGTCTAAGCAATTCTCATGCTTTTATGATAAGCCTTGCGATGGCTGACGTTTTCAATTTCATGCTCCCTCAGGCCAGTGATAAGGGAAGACTCCCAGCTCTCTGTTTTTACAGAGAAGACTCATAGCCCTCTCAGTTACAGAGAAAAGCCTAAAGATGTGGTCCAAGAGCATCCTCTAAGCTCAAAAAACATAAAGCAAGTAAAGCTTTATTTTTTACTACAAACAACTATGAATTTTTACAAAACCTACAAATGATAAAATCTACAAATTGCTCACCACAATTCAAATCTCACAATTTCAGGAGGCAGTGTGATTGGACTGATCAGAGCTGACATTGCTGGAAAATGAAATCAGGGTTGCTCACGCACATGGCGGGAAGGGTACCACTTGATAGGGGCCTCTGGTGACAAGTGTCTGCAACTGGGGGCTTCTCTGCTTCAAAGGCAAACATATTTTGCCTCGTTAAAACTTTGTAAGCATGACTGACTAACAAGCAACTCAATTCTCTGGCTTATCCAGTCAATAATTTACACAGTCTGCTGTAGGATCAGAAAAAATAGAGAGCTCCCAGTCCTTCCCTCCAGTAAATGCATTTATTTGCAATATATTAAAAACTGAGGTTTCTTAATAACACTAGGGATATCTGCTCAGTTCAGGCAGATCCATTACATATGGCAGGACTTATAGATTGATTGACTGTAAAATTTCCAGTCTTCAGCATCAGCTGCGTAAAACTCTCATGCAAACACTGAACGTCTAACATCAGATCAGAGCAAACCTGCAGTGCCTAATTTACAATATTGTCCAGGGCCGCTGTGGTTGCACTCTCCAGGCATGCTCAGCCGGCTCGGGAACCACCTGAAGGCCTGCCACGGCGCTCTGATTTTTCCCAAATGAAAGTCTCGTGTGACTGCAGAGAGTCATACTTTCAGGGTTAAAAGCACCAGGCTTACCACAGCAGGAGTCAAATGGAAAAGCACTGTCTATCCTGAGCATCACCGTTTTCCTGCTGGCTTCAGCCGTGTGCATTTTCCTCCCTGTAGTGCTTTCTGAGGGACACGCTTGGTGCCTCTTCCACCTCCCAAAACAAAACGTCCCCAGGATGTTAACGTTACCGTCTGGCTGCGGGCAGGGAGTTCAGCAGGGAAGGGAAATGCAAGGATTACATTGGATTTGGCACAAAAACCCGCTATGAAAGCCTAGTGCTTCCGGCTTTGCGTTTTGGTCTGCTTTAAACAAAGCCTGGCAATGCGAACAGACAAGCCCAGCCCACGTTTGCTCCCTGCCTGGGGAAGAGCAGTGGTTCCTACGGTGGGGGCCACCAGTGGCCGTGAAGCTGTGAGTTACGGTCCTGCATCGAACACCACACTGCATTGCCTTTATTGTATTCTCCTTCAATGGTAAAGGTAGGTGGTGGCACCTCAGAAACTGAGAATTAGCAGCTCCCAAAGCAAAAGAGCTGCTGACCTAAAGCACTTCTTTGACTGAAACACTGCATTCTTTTGCAGCTGGTAAGGTATGAAACACGTGGTGGTCAGGAGGCACACTAAATATTATCAATCACAATTTTTTTGTCCTCTATCTCTGCTTTTGAGACTTGTGACACTGCGCTTTGGCAAAACTTCTTAAAACTCCTTGCCACATGGGCTGACACATGGGACCCAACTGGACTGTGCACCAAATGATTTCAGTGTAGTGTATTTGAATTGATACAGCAAAGACAAGAAGCCAACCGCAGTGTACCAGCTGTTGCTATTACACTTAATTACAAGCCCAACCGTGACTTGATTCTCCTGTCTTGTATGCTAAGGGAAATGGAGAGTGCCTTTGGTGGCATTTACTGCGTTATGCTGCTGCAGATCCTGGAAGGCAAGTGTGCTCCCCAGCAGCGGCGGAAAACAGCAGAGAAGCAAAAATTGCCTCTGTCTGACAGTTGGGGGTGACAGCACAACCTCCTCTTACAGCCAGGAGAAAGCTCTTGGGTAGGCTGGAAAAACAGGCAGTCAAATTGCAGGTTGGCCAGAGGGACACAGGGGCTTGTCTGATTGCCCCCTGACAAAGTCAGGGTTTTGCCTTGGAAGGACTTTCCGACCGCTGCCACAGCCTGGGCTTGACCCACGTCTCAGGGGCTGGAAAGCTGGGTGGCTTCGAGGCAAGTTAAGAGAACTTGATGCAATTTAAAGGCAAATTCAAGGAAGCAAATTACAGGCTACTAGCAAAGGCGCCGTCTCAGTTCAGGAAATCACTGTAGTACAACTAGCCCGGGAGAGTATTCTGGGAGGGAAATTGGTATGCATTTGCCCTGTCCTTGTACTTTTCCTAAGGCACTGGCTTTGGACAGCTGAGGATGCTGCAGCTTCGGTCTGACCTGGGTCTATCACTTTCCTATTCTTAGTTTAAAAATAACAGCAGGAAACTGCTTTACATTTGTGGCTTCTCATCACTTAATGCAGGGCTAGACACAGGGTAACCTTTCCTTACTTGTCTCTCAAACATTGTCATCTGGAAATTTAATTCCCAACCCTGCCTTCCACATTGCCCCATCAGATCCCAGAGAGGAGGCAGCAGGGAAACATCTCTCCCCACCCCAGCACCTGGGCGAGAGCTGTGAGAAGGGTCAAGTCTTGTCCCCTCTGGGCAGCAGAGGTTCTACCATGACTTCAGAGGATCCCGAGGAGCATCCTATGCACAGCAGTTTGTCCCTGTGGAAGGCCAGGGATGGAGAGAAAAAACATGCCTGAGACCAACACTGGTGACTTGTAGGATGTTCTAACAGCCCGTGCTTTGCACTGTGCTTGCCCGGCATCATGTGTTGGTGTAGACGCTGTATGATTAGCAACACAGCTTACCATGACGGCAACTGTAGCTGATAGCGGAGGGAGCTACAGTGCATTTCCTCCCAAGCTGAGTATTTCTGATGGACTGCAAAGATCCGTTCTTAATAAAAATAAATGCCTGCAATAAATGCAGCTTTTAACCTGCGCTCCAGTAACTGCAAGGGCTGAAGGTAAAAATATCACATTAAATTTTATACCGGTAATTCCAGAGGATGATCATTTAGACTTGGTTTACACCAGGTCTCATGCAAACCCCTGCCTGGACCGGCACAGGGATGACGCATAGGGAAGGAACAAGTTATTCATGCCTTAAGCCAAAGGAAGGTGCAAAAGTGCAGTTGAGTAGAAAATGTGCCCGTTTTGCAGCGGCTGAAGGAGAATGCCCTTCACTCCCAGTACAGCCACTGGTCCCAGCTCCAGAAGGACTCTGATCCAGGAGTCCCTGCCAGCACTTGCAGTCCTGCCTCCAACTGTTGACTCCTGCAGAGCTTCACATCTCCCAGATCTACATACCCAACAGCTGCATGTGGAAAAAATATATAAACTTCTTGTAATCTTGTCTATCTTTCCTTCAGCTGTTGTTCAGGAAAGCACACTCTGCGGGGGAATATCACATTACTAAATGGGAGGGAGGGGACACTTTTCAGCCAGTAACAGGACTATTTTCCCCTCCCTTCTCTGTGCACAGCAGGGCAGCCCTTTGACTGTGACTGCTCAGAGATGATGGCCTGTGGAGTAGGTGAGCAAAATGAGAAGCATTGCCTGATCTGGAAGCAAGGCTTTATACCTGCGTGCTCCTCTTGGGCAGTATTCAGGGACATGAGGCGTTACACATCTCTTCATCATGATGCCAATGCAGCTCCGCATAGTACATGAAAGGCAAGTATTTAGTGAAGCAGACAGTAGGAATTTTTGCTAATAAAAGCTTTGAACCAATATTCTCTGCATGTCTGGATGTGATTGCCTAATGACATTGCATGAGAGCACCCATCTCACCATCGCTTAAAGAAAGGTCAGGGTAATTTTCAGCCCTGGCATAAAGTTCTTCTACAGTGACTTGCAAAGCTCTTCTCTTTTCTTGCCTATTGCCTTGGGGATTGAAGTGAGAACAAGCTGCTCCTCTGAGGGACGCTTTTGCCCATTTTGACCCTAGGAAGATAATTTCTGCATAAAACCCTTGAGACTGTCCAGCCAATGAGATCTGAATAGAAAGGCCCAATTTTCCCAAACCGATCATTAAAGAAACAACCACCACAAATATCTGTGGCAGCTGTGGGAACCAAGAATGGGATTATTCCCACCTAATTTCAAACCTCACTCAGTTCATCAATCACCTCAGTACAGGTGCCTCTGATCATTTCAGATGCGATCTCTCTTACACCCTGTGTCACATCTGCCAAAATGTCTTGGGCACCTCAGGTCATCTCAGGTGGCACTAGATGGCTATTTTAGGCAACCAGAGTTAGCTATAGGGAATAATTCAGTAACAGATGAAGACACCTAAATGCCTGCATTCAGACTCTTATACAGAGGTGTCTGTGTGTGCTGGATATCTGACGTCCCATGGTATCAGTGGAGATCTAGCCAATATGGTTGAAGGCATGCAGTTGTTCGGATGGCCAAATACAGATGTAGTTTGTGGTGGGCTCAGTGGCTCTAGGGTCCACTGACCAGGTGCAATTTGATGATCATAGGAGCTTTGTTACTTTCTTGTAGAGACCCGTACTAAGGTGTCTTAATCCATAACTGATCGCATTTCTAAAAGTTGGGTTTGACTTGTCTGTTTTGTTCACAACATTAGGGTGAGGTTAATCATGTCCTATGTATACATAATTCTTCTGTTTATAAAAGCAAGGAACCTCATATCTGGATATCTACAATGCCCAGGTGAATCCCACCCTTGACCACTTGTGCCTACCAGCAGTGACCAGTTCTGCCTTATCCTGTGTTCAGGATATTTCTGGTTAACAGTACATTGCATTGCAAAAGAAATCATTGCCTCTTTGGAAGTGGAAACTCAAGCTTCACAGACAGGAAAGACTTGAGATTCCTGAGCTTGTCCCAGCCTCCTTGTGAGGTCCCGAGTGAGGAACTTCCTACCCTTTTAGTATCTCACTTCTCCCACATGTCCTACTGCATCTTCTCCAGGAGGCAGGAAACCAACCAGACATGTGAGGTGGCTTGCTGGGGACAAGGCCAGCTGATGGCAGGGTCCAGGCTCCTCATGCTCCCATCACCCATATCCCAACCACTGCCACACGTCGATTCTCAAGGAAAAGTGGGCAAATTTTTCGGTACATTTGGCCAAAATAATGTGTTTTCTCTCTTAGTTCCTGGAGTAGTTGAATTTTGCCAGCTATCCCATGTTTTAAACATTCTCACAAGCAGTTTAGGAAAGGCTGAAGAAAATACAAACACCTTTTCTTCTGCTTGGACCCACTCCCAAGGAGACTGATCCTTAGGTATTCAAAAGAGGTATTTGTGAGTTTTCCCTACACCGAGCAGTGCTACAGCGAAGCCTGTAAGCAAATACAAGGAGTGAATGTGGTTTTGTTCCAGGCTGTAAAAACATGGCTTTCTAATGAGCTGTAACCTTCTGATAAAGCTGGTACCCATATATCATTTTATGCCTGCAGCACAGCAGAGATTTAACTCTCCTTGATGGAACTGAAAGTAGCAGCAGCATCCCAAACAGCGTACACCAGCATCCGTCACTGCATAGACTCTGTCTACCTTGCCCTGGAGCCATCGTGTCAGCCAGAGAGACGATGGGAGACAGCAGCGCTGGTGAGGGTGAGATGGGCAAGTTCTCCTTCAGTGCCGTCATTCTGTGTGTGAGACATGCGTGGCAAAAACGTGGTGTGAATTTTTTGAGCCTACTTTCCTGCAGAGTAAGAGTTCATGTGTTCACAAACTCGTGCTCTCCTTCAATTCTCATATGACTTTTGGACTTGTTGACTCATTCCAAACAGACCTGACAGAGCAAGTGGTGCAAAGGTTTGCAGGTGTAGTGGAAATATGTAGAAGACAGAGATGTGCTCCCCCAATTGCGCTCCCCCAGTTTTGGCCACACATCTTAAGAGACAGTGAGAGCAGAAGACAGAATATAAAAGCTTCAACGCTGGGAAAAGCTTCAACGCTGGGAAAAGCTCTTATCAGACCAGACACCAGAATCAGGCAGTTACAGGACACAAATCTATAGAAAACGAAGCATCCTTCTCTCCTTTGCTCAGGAAACTCCCTGAGGCTGTTCTTTTAGTTGCTCCGTGTTTGAGTTTGTCTGCTGGCTGCTGCATGGGAACTGAAGGAGGTGCAGCAGCCAGGCTGGACATGGCTGGCACACTGCTGCTCGGCTATTCGCGTCTCGGGAAATAGCACATTTCTCTTTGGAGCTAGTTTCAGCCCTTGTTGCCTGCATGTCTGCAGCTGAAAAGTGCACTGAAGGTTACACTGCAATAGCAATTGCATGGCGCTTTATTAAAAAATTTGACAGAGGATCCAAATCAAACTGCATTCAAACAAGAAAACATCTTTTTTTCCTCTTGCAAACGTGTCCCAGTGCAGCAGAAACCCAGCAACATTTCTGCCACAGGTGCTTTGCTGGCTGCCCCAGGCTCACAAGTGGCAGAGCCCCTTCAGAAGAGGTCCTGCAATGGGCTTGCTCTCCGGCTGCTGAGAGCAGGTCCTGCAGAGCTGCTTTTGGTATTTTCATAGTCGCTGCATTGGGATAGGAAAGGACCAGGCATGATGCAAGCAGCGTCCAGTGTTGTACCCTTCCCTCTTCTCCTTCTCTTGGTCTGGGTGCTTTAAAGAAGGGGCAGGGAGCTGGTAGGAAATAGCACAGGATTCTTCAAAATCCAGACAAAAAGTATTGAGGTTGTCTGTTCTTTTCCTCGTTACTAAGAGCAAAAGAAAGAAAAAATGGTTCCCAGTGTCATCTTACAGTCTGATTATTTTTTTTTGTTAAGTTAAATTCAGCAGCAGCGACAGTGCTGTCCTTGAGGAGGTGTTCTTTTGAAGGATAGCACCCTGGTGGCAGCAGGTAGAGCAGTAGCTGCGTGCCCCCTCTCGCTCAGGTTTGCTTAATGAGCCAGAAGAACTTGAAAACCCCGGCGAGAATGGGACCCCCAGGAGCAGCCGAGGCCAGCCTTGCCTCCTGATCTTACCTTTCTTCATTTGGCCTGACGGTTTTGTTGCAGACGAGTAGCCTGTGGCAGGGAATTGAGGAAATGAAACTTTATGGAGAGCGAGAGAGCACGGGCAGAGCACCAAAAGAAAGATGTGAAAAATGGATGCGACGAGGTGCCACGGGAGTGGCAAGGGTCGCTCTGCTGAGGGTGGTCAAGCCAAATGTGCAGAAAAAAGGGAGAAAACAAAGGCAATTCCTTCTTTCTGTCTCTCTTATGTGGAGCTAGTAGCACCACTTCTGATATTGCAGAGAAACAAGGAGAAAAACAGTGCTTGGACTGCCTCCCACCTGGACGAGCTGCAGAAGAGGGTGGAGTTCCTCTTGCAGGTCTTTGCCTCAGACTGTGGTTTACCATTTGCAAGACAAGGTCCCAGCCAAACAACTTGAGTCCCTCCCCCGACTACCCCAAGGCCTCCTGCCTCAGCATCTGGGTATGCAGAGGTACCATTTCAGTTTGCTAAAAAGAACCTCTTAAAATCCCCTGTCCTGAAATCCTGAGGGTGGTAAAATGTAGCGGGCTGTTGGTGGAGCACTCCAGGAGCCATGCAAATCTTCCTCTGCAAGCTTGGAGAGGCAGAATGGAGAGCTGAGGCCAAAGGCTGAGTATTATAAGGTTGGTATTTATTATACAAGTAGTCACTCCTGCAATCTCAGGATTACTGTTTGCCAAGCCTTCCTATCAGCCTACCTCTATTTCATCTCCTCACCGTCCCCACCTCATCTGGGAGCCCTCCCCTCCACACTGACAGGCTGCAAAGTTTCTGAAGGAGGCAGATCCTCTCCCCTATCGCCTCCGCAACCCGTTACACTCCCTCTGCTCAGGAGGCCGATGGGATGCTTCATGCCACACCAGCATCCTTCTGGGTGTAGGGAGGTGTGATGGAGCTCTGCCATCAGCAGAAGATACCTCCCATGGGCCCTCCGCTTGCTTCTCCGCCGCCCTGCCTCTGGCCATCCGCAGTCTTATCACCAAGTGACTTTTCCAGTGAACAGGAGGGTAGTAATGCAGAGCAGATCTCTCTTTTCTCCCTAAACCCCCAGATGTGGTTTCCAGCACCAAGATCCTCCAGCCTCAGTTTCCCCAGCTCAACTCCTGAATGCTGGAGATGGCCAGGATATCTGTTATCAATTAATTAGATGACACTGGAACAAATCTTTCTGTAAATGCATGAATGTTTGTAGCCTTGATAGGGCTTTGGCCCGTAAAACTGAGGCTGAGGGATTCTGCACCAGCAATTAAATTTAAATTGGGCTTTGTATTGTCGCAGGTCCTGTTTCACATATTCAGCCAAGCGATTGCTGGTTGAGACACCCTTGTTTCTGATCACACACTTTGCCAGTGTAATTTACAGGTCGCTTTCCAGAAGTCCCCTCTTGCCATTAGCGTTGTTACCCGGGAACTTGCGCGTTTAACAAGCTAACCCTTCTTGAACCACAGGCACACAAAGCAATATCTTATTTATCTACAACCTTCAGGCCAGCAAAGAAAGCCCCAACTTCTCTTTTGAACACAGCTACTTTCTCATCTTCTGTGTCTCGCGCAGAAGCCAGATGCTTTCATCACCCATAAGCCACGGATCCTTTCTGCTCTCTGTTAAATTTTCAGGGGCAAAGATTTGGAACAAATGAATGTGAAATGAGCAACATTTATATTATGGCCATTTCAGTTCTCCAGTTGAGTCTGTAATTGGCTGACACTCATATTTTTTCCCTCTCGCTTGTCTGGCAGTACTCCAGCCTTTTCTTTTTTAACTGCTTGCCTTTTCTTCTCCCCCCTCCCCCCCAAGTTTTCTATAGTTTTTACATTTATGGGACATCAACCAGTGTCTGCCATAAATGGATGAGCCTTACAAAGCTGTCAGCTCAATTCAAAGAAGGATCCAAATATCTAGATAATTTCCCTGAACTGCTTCCAATGTTTTCTTGAACCAGCTACGCATTGCCCTTCCTGCAGGAAAAAAAGAAGATTTTGACATTTGTATGTAGCAGGAAGAAGGACCTAACTCACAGAAGGTCGATGTATTCAAGGCAGACAGTGGGAGAAGTGGCAATGTCCCCAAGCTTCTCATTTTTCTAGAGCTAGGTGTCCTCTCACCACACAGAATCCCTCTCAGGTGCATTTGGCACAGGACAAGTTGAGGAGGATTTTGTATGTATTTCTGAAATGTGGAGGTGATGGAGGAAAAATAAATAGCAACAGGCAGCGGAAAGTCTCACCAACGTCCCACCAACAAGCAGATGTGCAAGGATTCAGGACGCATATCCCAACTTGCCTGTGCACACTGCAATGAGAGACGGCTGGGAATTTTTGGAAACCACAATGTATAAAAATTCTTGTTTAAGTGAGCATTTTGCAGTAAAGAGCAAGGTAAAACAAAACTTTTGTTGGAAAGCAGCAAAGAGGCTGCATAGAGGGTGGCAGAGCTGGAAAGCAGCAAAAGAGACAGAGTCAGTGCCCTTGCCTGAGCGCTCCCCAGCACATGGAAGCATGAAACTCTGGTCCCCATCACAGTCAGGACTGAGCAGGAGTCCCTGTAACTACAGCTACTACTAAATAAAAGAGGAGCAGGACTAATGCCCATCTCCAGTGCTCAGAGGCGCAGCGGAGCTTGCATCCGTGTGGCTAAGGTTGGCCCCTGGGCTGCAGATTTGTCTTGGGAGAGTTAGATGAGCAGCCTGGAAGAAAGCAAGGCAGGATGCTATTAAGCAGAGTGGGGAAGATTGAGAGCTGTCACCCTTTTCTACTTTTAAAAAGGGGTGCTCTGTTATGAGGAGATGGCGCCTCGATGACAGACTGTTACCCAATGTGAGATCCTAGCTTCCCATCGCCTGCTGTCACAGCTCTCTTATGTTGTGCGTATTCATCACAGGGTGACTCCATCCCAACCTCACACACTGGATACGAGGGCACTGGCTTGGTGATTTTCTCCCACGCACACTGAAATGGTTGTGATTTAAATCCAGCACAGGACGAGAAAGAACTTTCCACCCCCAAAACACTGGCAGGACAGCAATCTGCTTCCCATCAACCCAGCCGATGGTGCCCCAGCCCCAGCCTTTCCCCAGTGCCTGCCGTGCCGAGGCCAACCTGGGCTGCACAACCTGGGCTGATCCCTGAAACCATCTGGAATTAGCAGAAAGGGTCAGCAGCACAGAAGCTAGAGTCAAGTTGAAAAACTCCCTGTCTTCCCCAGATCCAGTGGACCTCCATCTGTTTAATAAGAAATACAAGCGAACTTTATAGTGGAAAAGAGAAAATGGTCATGATGAGCAGCCTGAGATGGTCTGGGTGTTTTTTGCTGGCATTTATTGCCTCCTGTGCTACTCTAGGCGTTTCATTACATACTATCATCCTCAATTACTTTGCCAAGTAAATACATTTTTAACACAGAGGCAGCCCCTGTCCTGGGTACAACCCCCATCATTCCTTACCTTTCCCACAGTATGGATTAAAACTTCTGTGCTTCCTTCATTGCCAAATTAGGTCTACTGCATGAAGTCACCAGAGCTATTGTGCCCATTTTGGAAAAAAAGGTGGGACAAACCCCTTTCCCATTAAAATGTACTCTCTGGGCAGTCTGAGTGCTAAAGAAACAGTCCACTGTTTCTCCTATCCCACACAAATGCTATCCCAGCAGTATGCTGGGGACCCCCGTGCAGCCTGGGAGCTGTGTCCGGTCCCCCTGCTCCTGCGTCGCCCCATGCTCTCCCTCCCTTTCCGTCCCAAGTAATATCCAGCCACTGACTCCGGGATGATTTCTCTCCAACACCAACACACTTGGCTGGATCATGCATACCAGCTGGTAAGCCTACCACAGATATCTGTCCCAGGAAATAAATTAACCCCCTAAATCAGAAGAAGTGATATTACACAAGTCAATAGGGAAATATCTTTTCTTAGACAGAGGGCAGGAATTTCACATATTTCTCACATAAAGTTATCTTTATTCCCTAGGGACCTGCTGCACTTTTATATTACATTTTGAGAAATAATATTTATAAAACATTCAGCCTTTTCTGGCATAAACTGGAGTAGCTTTTATATTTCTGTCTATAGAGATTTCAGGGACCACAGTTTCTGAAGATGCTCAAAGCTTTTACTTCCACGCATGGAAGATATGCTTATAGTCAACCACATTTTAACATTGTATTTGGACAGCATAAATAAAAGGATATTCATTTAATCATTAAGTTCAGGAACAAGAAAAGCACGTGCGTCACTTGCTAGAGTATGCTGTGTTACCCAGGAATGCTTAGGAACTAGACAGTCATCCCACTGCCATCACTTCCCACTCCAGAAGAAAACCTCTGGTGCTTGAGTGACCACTGGGCAAGCTGGAGGAGGTTTGTGGGGCCGTCAGCGGTGATTTCACCCAGGCGCACCCCTCTTTTGGAAGGCAAGCTCTGGCCGCTCGCAGGCTTGCTGGCTGCCTGCACACCAGGTCTGTCTTTGGGGGAAGCGGCAGGTGGGTCTCAAAATGCAGAGCGGACACATCTGGAATAAAAACATGCTGGGAAAACCGCAACAGATCCCAGACCTAAAACTGAACAGTGGGAACACCATGTGGCAAATTAGCAAGGTGTGACTCACTGTGACTGGGGAGCAAAGCTTTGCTAACTGGGGCTGGTTTATAAAGCATGCAGCACCCAAGAGTAAAGTTTGCCCCTGTTTGATTATATCTGTAATTCATTTTCTAGATAAACATATAACCTTCACATTTCAAAGCTGTTTTGATCCATTTCCCCTTCCAACGAACCACCGTTTCCTGTTTTCTAGATGATTTTTACATGGTGTTTGGCAACAACCCCGTTTTCATCACCTAGAAACTCAATACTCAGAACAAAACCACTCCAGCTGGCTTGAATGTCATTGTCTGCATACCTTGGGCAATTGATTTTGCGAATTTGTACTGGTTTAATGTCTGCTTTCGTTGTTCTTTAAAAAACATCCCAGATGAAAGGTCCCATTGAATGAACTTTCCGTTGGTTTGTACTTGCAGGTGCCGGTCAGTAGAAGGCACACTTCCAAACCAGGTCTGAGGCCAAATAATGGAAAGCTTTCAGGCGTGTTATGGAAACTAATCACAAAGTTTGGCCCCCATGTAATTCCGACACTACTTGGTGAGAGCAACACAAAACACTAGCAGAAGGCATATACGATCTTGCAGTCTGGCTTAGGCCTCCAAAACAGCTCTCTGTGGGACCAGAGAAAAGCTCACGTTGCGTACTCACCCCCTGCACACGGTGATTTTTTTCCCCACAATGCATTGAGTTGTTACTGGTTCTCGAGACGTCATTATTTTCATATTTTCTATGTCTGTATCACAAAAGTGGCAAGAGATTTCTAGCAGAGAATGTCAATGTCTTCCATTCCTGGCTACGTTTCTTTTAACTAGTTGGGACAACAATTTGAGTAGCAAAGACAACTCATCACAGCTCTACGGAAATATTTGGGACTGACAAGGAAGAAGTGTCTCCACGCATAGACCGAGGCACACAGCATCCTGAGCCTGACAGCAGCCACCCGCTGCCTCCTATTCTGATATAGCACGGAGGTTTTCACACTCGGTGGCAGCGGGGGCTCCAGGAGCCGCTCAGTGTCTGAGGACTGTCCCAGTACATGAATTACTAGAGAAGCAGTGCGCAGTGCCAACCGATAACTCCGGCTTTCCCCCTGGGAAGGGAGACCTCCATCACCTGCCGAGTGCAGCCAGAGCCCTGGTCAGGAGGCTGCTCTGCTCTGCTCCCCCATCCCACAAACCTCCCCAGTCCAGAAGCCTTCATAAGCACCTCCAGGGCCCGGACACGTGTCTCCCCTGCAGAATCATTTCAAAATTGTTCAATAAAACATTCTGGCTTTTAATCCCTCTCTTCTGCCAGTGAGAAAGCACAAGTGATTACGAGACAGATAAAGTATCTGCAGGTCACGGTTCACTCTGCCTGTCCCTGCATAGGGGATGGGGACATTGGACAGAGGTAAGTCGTCTTCTTCTCCCAAGTAACAGGCAATGGGACAAGAGGAAATGGCCTCAAGTTGCGCCAGGGGAGGTTTAGATTAGATATCAGGAAAAAAATTTTACACAGAAAGGGTTATTAAGCATTAGGAACAGGCTGCCCAGGGTAGTGGTGGAATCGTCATCCCTGGAGGTATTTAAAAGACGGGTAGGCATAGTGCTTAGAGATATGGTTTAGTGATGGTTTTTGTCAGAGTTAGGTTGATGGTTGGACTAGATGATCTGAAAGGTCCCTTCCATCCTAGAGAATTCTATGATTCTATGATTTTAAGTCATCCTATTTTTAGTTTGTGTGTATGACCACATCACTCAGGGACACGTTATAAGCTCTTTAGGGCAGTACGGCGTTTGAGACAATTAGTATGTATCTCTTCATGAAATCTCTGTGAAATTGCTTCAGATACCCACAGTAGAACAGGCAAAGTGCCCCACTGCAAACTCCTCCTCCTGCACCTTAAAGCCCAAAGTCAGATTTACTCTCTTGCATTGTAATTCACATGGGATCCAACACCATCAATGTTGTAATTATGCCCCATATTCTTTGTCCAAAGACATTTTCTCTACTTGGAGTTTATCCTATTTTTCCCCCTCAAGCTCTCTTAGCTCCTTTATCATCTTTGAGAACAGATGATTTTAACACACTTCATTCAGAGAGACCTTCCACGCTTGCAAGGAACCTGCAAGGGGCTGTGGCACGGTGCCATCCACAGCGCGTGATGAATAGAGCCTCCTCAATACCTGGAGGGATTTCAGACTTTATTTATTTCATTTTCCTTTGGCTTTCCTCTAATTTTGCATTCCCTTATGGAGCACGCTCTCCTGGCCTTCCCAGCGCATCGCTTCTCTCCTGTGCTTTACCACCCCTACGTTGACCAGCCCGAACCACCCTCTCTAGCAGTCACCAGACAGCAGGACCATGGTGTCAAGCTTTTCACTGTCCCAAAATTAGCATAAGAAGCCAGCACATTGACTGTGACTGTAGGCAAATGTGACCTTTTCAGAGGCTGACTTTATTTATTTATTCTGTTGCCATTTATTTCTCTGTTGCCAAAAAAAAGAAAATCATAAAAAAGTCATGCACTGTCTCCCAGACTTACTAACAATACTTATTAAAATATTTCTGACTAGCAACACTTTTTAATCAAGCAGTAATTAAGGCTGCAGTGGCAGCCTAGGACACAGGCTGAGCACATGGCAAGACCAACATTTCCAGTTCCAGTTCCTCTGCACTTTGCCTCAGCTGTTAAAGTGCCAGGCATGAGTGCTCCCACGGTTATAGATGTACCCCCGTGCTTGCACTAATGGTAGAAATAACTCAGGGGCAAGGACAGCCCTGTTTGCTGTTGGACCTATATATCACGTATTTCTATAAAATCATATGATGCTTGGGAAAACCAGCTAGTGTGATGTCCTAAAGCACCCAGGTGGGCACACATGGCAATTTTTGCCTGCTATGGCAAACTCTCCCCATCTTTGGCCCTGAGGACCATTCCCCTTGGCACAGCCTCCCATGGGGCTCACTGTCACCTGCGCTCACCGAGCCGTGCCCCGAGTCCCTGAGGGCACTCGAAAGGGGCTGAAGCCTCGTGTCTTTCTCCTTCTGGCTCCTTGCCTGTTCTGAAGCTTTCACCTAGACAATGGGCTCCATCACCCCCCCTGTATGTCCCTATGCATGAGACCTCTATATCTGCAGAGCTAAATGTTAATGAGTTTGGGAGAACTTCCCAGCTTCCAAATTAATTAGAATAAATCACCCACCAGAAGACTCAATCAGTCCTGCTCTCCCTGTTTTGCTGGGGAGGACGTTCCTGCCTGCCTCCCTCCCGACCACACACCCCAACCACCCTTCGTTTTCTCCTCAGCGTGGGGCAGCCTCCTGCCTACCTGGGTAAATAAATACCTGCCTCAGCCCTTCCCTGGACAGACTTTCTTGCTCCATGCGATCTAAGCTGATGGAGAGACAAAAGCCCTGCCACAAGGTTAACGGTAGCTCACCCGAGCAGATCTTTCTTTTCGGCAATGACAAGTAATTGAGTTTCTTAGCTGGCTCAGCGTCGGTCCCTGTTGTCAACAGAGACTGCCACTGCTAAGTGTGTAAAAGTAATGGGTAAGGATAAAAGATCAATCATCATTTTTGCAATATTGTCTCCCAGTTTAATAACCTCATTTAATTAGAAATCATAGGTAGTAACCATGACAGGTAAATTTAATATAAGTTCTGAAACACCCAAGATTGCAGGAATTTTACCATCTCTAATATTCTTGTTAATAAAAACATCTCTGGAGTTGGAAGTTTCTCCCAGGAGTCTCCCCATATGCCACACAGCTCAAAACCAACCATGGCAGAGGACCAGCACGGGCCACCAGTGGGTCTTTGTGTCTGCTGCAGGGTGCCCTGACACGCACGAGCTCCTGAGTGCTCGTGTAGCCAAGGCACAAGCCTGTGGCTACACAGGGAAGGGCGAGACGTGACTACCTACTCGACAGAGCGGCACAGAGCAAACCTCCCAGTGCCAAAGCGCCTCGCAGCAGCAAAACTTCATTTTTGCTGGTGTAGGTTTTCCCGGCTGGCTCTGGGATGAGGGACAATTGTGCTGTCCAGCCCTGAGTCCAGGGTGAGGGGTGCCGGGTACCTTGCCAGGCTGGCAAGGATGTGAGGCTGCCTAATGTAATGCTGGGTAATGAGCCCATCTCCAGCATCAGATGCGGATTTGGAGCGATAGCTGTGGCTGACTGGGAAGCAGGATGAAATAGTAATTTTGTGACCGGTCCCATTAGCCTAATTTCTTAATTTTTGGTTTCAGAGCAAATTTACCTTCACCTAGACAGCTGTAAAGAACAAAAGAGCTATGTTTTCTCATTTTTCATTTAGCATTACCCAAAAAGCCCATGTTCTGAGAGGGAAGTGTATTTGCACAGGCTTAACTTCAGTGGCCTGATACAACTACAGCAATTCCATGAGGAACAAAACACATGAATGTGTGTCCAATAAACTCGGTCAAGGGAAGAGCAACAAGTGATAAATATCCCTGGACTCTCGGAGCTGTGAGGTGCCTCCTGAGGAGCGGGGCAGCAGTGCCACGTGCACTCATGCGAGGGTCAAGATACCCCTGGAACTTGTCCTCTTACCATGAGGTTTTTGTTGTTCACCTGCCTGGCTTCTGGCTCCTCTGGCTGATAGGAAAGAGAAGATGCTCAGCTCTGCACAGGGCTTTGTGGCTGAGCAAGGGGAGGGCCAGCAAGGAGGACAGCATGGCCAGGAAGCTGAGAGCATCTTTTTCACCGCACTGCTCTCCTGCAGCCGAGACAGCCAAGGGGACGGCAACCACAGCTGAGGTTTGGCCACCCAGTCCCAGTCCCAGTCCTAGTCGCAGTCCTACCCCTCGCTGGCAAGTCAAGAGTGAAGCTTCTCCACCTGGCCCCGGGACAATCCATGCATCCGTGCAAACAGAGCAGAGGTGCCCGGAAGACGAACTGGACACAGGGAGCTGTAAAAATGGCAAGTTTGGATTAAAATACACTTCTGAGGAACAGCACGGCTCCACCTCGCCTGGACTTGTGGATTTTCAGTTTCAGTGCTGTAGGTTCCCTCTAACATTCATCATGAAACTGGGTCAAAACCACCACGCTTCACCTCGGCGTTGCTGGGAAGCCGTTGAGAAGCCTTGGTGCCCGGCCCAAAATCGGGCACGCGATTGCACATAAATGAAGCAAATAGTTGCTTTCCTCAGCTCAGCCACCCTGGGGAGCAGCAGGCCGGTAATAAAAAGACTTTTGCCCCAAGACAGGCTGAGGGTATACCCTGCTCCAGCCTTCACCATAGACCCTTCCTGCCCTGGTAGAGCAAAGAGTTTTGAGCTGAGCTGGTGCAGCAGGACTTGCACCCACCACTGCCTGTCACCCAGATGGGAGAGGCAAAAAATAGGCATGCAGAGGGAGGGCAAAGATAGTTGCTCCCCAGAGCACACCTTATCCATGTCTGCAGCCTCAACAGCAAGGCAAGGACAGTCCCGAGGGCTCCAGGCAGCTGGCAGCAGTGTTGCAGGGGGGACATCCTTTTTTTTGGGAAGGCAGACATAATATGCCATGTGCATGGGTGGTGCCCAGACATGCTGCTCACTGACCTGCACAAACGTGGCCTCCCGGGCAAGAGAGTAAATGGCAGGAGAGAAAAGCCAAATGAAACCAGAAAAGTCACTGCCACCCCTCCTGGGCATGCAGCAGGGCCATCAGGTGGGAAATGGGGAATGCCTTACCCAGCTGCACCAGGAGCTTACAAGGGACAGGGAAACCCATCTTCTCCCAGCTCTCACATCCAACCCGTCAGAGCTGCCCCCGCTCCCACACGGGACACTGTCTCAGCAAGGACTCAGCCCTGCAAAACTTTTCTCCCTCGTGGCCACCAAAGCCTAAGGGACTGCAGCCACCTCCAAGCGCATGCCAGCTCAGGTGTGACACAACACCCTACATGAGCAGCACCCTCCCTCCCTTCCTGCATTTTAAGGAAAACTGATTGAGTATCAGCACCAGAGAGGTGGTTTAGATTGCTAGGCATCCTTTTGAATGACTAAACAGCAGTGAGTAATATGTATTTACATATATTATGGTCTATTCCCGCATTGGAAGGCGATTTGTGTAGATAACTTCCATTAATGTTAAAGGGAGTCATTCACATAAATCCTCGGCACATTAATGGCCGACTAGTCTCCTCTCTGTAGTATTTCGTGTTGCTGCATTTAGTGAGCGCAATATAAATGTGGCCGATTTAATATGCAAATAAATTCAAGTATTTACTGAGCCATAAGAGACAGTTACTAGGCACATCTCTCATTCACCATTTATAGGGAAATAGATGGAGGCTGCCAGATGAAATCCGGAGATAAATGCTATAAACATTTTTTTAAGGCAACAGGGGAAAAGGTACTTAGTTTCCACATATACATAAATAATGATCAAAACCAGTTTCTTGAAGACATCTTCTCGTCTATTTATTTTCACTCTGCGTGTGTGCATTTACTACGCATCCACACTGAAGCTCTATTTGTTGCATTGCTGTTCCCTGCTGCTGGCCCTGGGGTCCCTCCGGTCCCCTGAGGACAGAGCAGGGCCCTGCACCGTCCCCGCTGTGCTCGCCTTGAAAAGATGGGCTGCCTGCTGTAACTCCTTCTTTGTGAGCCCTTCCTTCAACGGCACCTGGCACAGGAAAGGGGACGCCTTTTGCACCATTTCTTCTCATGGATGCCCTCTTGAGAAGCTGCACTGGGCACTTGCAAAAAGAGAGCCCTCTCCAGGTTTGCACTTTTCCGAGGCAGAGGAAAAACATCTTCTATGGTAAACAGATCTTAAAAATGTATCAGATATGGTATTACTGAAGTCCTTCTTCAGTTCCCTGTGTAAGATTTTTAAGATGCCAAGCCACATGGATGTGCCCTCCTCAAGACATGTCCTCCACAAGACTTTTCTTCCTAGTAACACTGATTCACTTGTTTATTCTTTCAGATGGAAAGCAAGGAAAAAATGTCTCTCTGTATTGCACAGTTCAATAGGATGGTTCCTATGCTCGTGGAAATGTGCAGATACATATTTTAACAGGCCTTATCTACTGTTAGACTCCACAGCACTCTGCTGGGCTGCATCCCTATTGAATGCTGCGGGGCTTTTCCATAGGAGTCACCAACAAACCCCCGAGGTCTTTCCAGCATCCCTGTGTTGGCTCTGGGCTGGTGCGTCTGTCTGAGCTTGGGGCGCACAGGCATCTCCCTGCAGAGTCAGACGGGACCTGAGATGGAGCAGCCAGCACCACCACCCTGCTTGCCTGGCAAGACAGACAGGGATGGCCAGGTGCAGCAGCAACTCAGCCCCAAACAAAAATGATAGCAGGGACAAAAAATACCACGCAACCTTTGCCCTTAATGGGGAATCCCCTCTTCTAATGTTGCCCTTTGGGTTTGTCCTCAGCTGAGACCCCAGACCTCCCCTTTCCCCCGTTCAGTGAATAACTCTCCTTTCAAAATCTCTTCTGTCCGAGTGCTGTCTCTGGCCAGGTTTGCAGCTCCCTCCCAAATCTTCACTCTCCCCCCTGAGAAACATCCCTCTCCCCACAGTGCCCGCTGGTGTAGATGGCTGCAAACCTCCAATGTATACTTTGGAAATCAGATCATTTTACACGCCAACTCTATAAAAGGGAGCCCCCACCCCAAACCTGCTTGCTCCCATCCCGATGTGGCTGTGCCCCTCATCTGCCTCCCCAGGAGAGCCTCCGTTGCCCTTGAAGGGTGCAGTGCTGGCCTCATGGCTCAGGTGTGCCCGTTCTGCCCCAAATCTGGGCCATGCTGTGGGGTCAGGGAGCAGCGGGAGGCACTCAGGGAGCAGGAGGGCACCTGAGAGACTGATTTTGTGGCAAGGGGACAGGAGGTGGCAACAGGACACCCAGCAAACAGGACCAGTGGTGGTCCCTCGTTCCCACCTTTCCTCTTAATAGACTTGCAGTGTTTGAGTGACACATTCCCTCTGACCCTGAGTTTATAGAGTGCCTGAACATTTGCTGGAGCCTCTCGGGATGACAATGGCCATAATTCCCAATAAATCTGTCTGGTGTCACAAGAGAAGGTCTTGGGTTAAAAACTTACCTGTCTGTAGTGT
The DNA here is from genome assembly GCA_013396915.1 of Stercorarius parasiticus. Lineage (NCBI taxonomy): Eukaryota > Metazoa > Chordata > Aves > Charadriiformes > Stercorariidae > Stercorarius > Stercorarius parasiticus. The sequence continues at coordinate 173,196 of VWZL01001098.1, read as the reverse complement.
CCTCTCTGGAAGGCAAGCAGGAAGAAATCATTTGGGGCCAATGCTGCTTAGAGGCTTTCGGGTCACCAAGGACTTCTCCTGCATTATGGGGACGTGGCAGCTTCCTCCTGCTAGTGGGAGGGGGCCAATGCACATGGCCACCAAGAGCCCCTTGCACAGGCAGCTGCCTGCAAGCCAGCCTGCTCAGCTCGGGGACATCTCAGGGCGGCATCTTCCTCTGGGGAGCTCTTTTGTGAGGACTTTCTTTGTAGGAAATGCTCATTGCAACACTCAGGTAGCCCTGTCGGCTGCGGGGAAACTGGCTCTCGGGAGTCCGTCCTGCAAGGCGTGGGGTGTGGGGGTAGCGTGTCCTCACCTACCATGAAATCTTAATCAGTTTTGAAAGAAAAGCGCTCACTATTAGCTTCTATATTGAAACCTCAGGTGCGTGACACCTGCAGGAAGATGGGGTGAAAGAAGAAAGTATCTCTTACCTTCCCTGCACCTCCCAGCAAGTAAAACACGCCACGTTTTGTGCTACCTCCTTCACACCGTTGACACACAAGTGGAAGCGTGGCGAGAGGGAGGCAAGCATCAGGAAAAGGTATTTACACAACAGACAGTCCGGTCCCTCAGCAAAAGACGCGTGGACACGTGGCCGCTCACGTCCAAGGAGCACGTCAAAGAGTAATATAGCTGATTTTTTACAGATTTCTTGTCCTGCTTGAGATCAGGAATCACCTATAGCTGCACGTGCTGTGGGATTAACCCTTTCCAGCTCTCCCTGGGAAAGCAAGGCTTGCACAGGTGCCAGCAGAGCCCCAGCAGCTGAAATGTGGCTGCTGCCTGGCACCCTGCACCGAAGTGGGACCCAGGAGTGCAGCGGGGTGGCCAGAAGGTAGATGGAGGGTTTAATGGAGGGGTGAGACCTCAGGCTTTCCCCTGCCCTGCACCAAGTTGCAGCCCCCTTCCCTCCTGCCCCCCAGCCGCAGCAGAGCTGCGTGGGCACCCAGGTCCCACGAGCCCCAGGATGCAGGCGGGAGCAGACCCTCTACCAGGAGTACGGCGACCAAAGCACCAATAGCAATTTAGGGCACAGCCCCGAGTGCTCAATTTCAGTCACACCTGCCGTAAATCAAGAAAAAACCAGGGAATACTCCTGGGAGCCCTCGAATATATAAATATTTGAAGCCACAAGAGCAACAGCTGGCCCCTGCGAAAGCTTGTGTCCGTCTGACATTTCGAACGCCGAGCGTGCCGGCGTCCGCACACGTGGCAGGTGAAAGGAGCAGGAAAACAGGGGCATATTCCTGGCCCCACTGCTGACCGGGAATGGAAAGGGAACCCTGTCCTTTGAATCCCACACCCAAACTGAACAGAGCAACAAAGTCAAACAGGTGGAAAGCAAAAGGCTGGCATTTATTAGCAGCATTTCTCCCGTACGATGAGAATCACCTTTAAAGATGGGGTCAGGATAAACTTCAGGGCAACAGCAAACTGTTCAGTTCAAGAGAAATTATTCATCCTTCAGCAGAACGTAATTACACATCCAGACTCTCTCTGGGCAATTCTTTATTCGGGCCAAATTTACACTAGTTCCTAAAGGGAGCAGTCAACCTTAATGAACGACTTACAGTTTCATCATCTTTATAAGGCTTTATTAAAAAAAAGAATATCAGAAGTTTAGATCTTTAATTAGTAAATTTTAACCCCACCTTCACTGCACATCACCGTTTCTTTTGTCAATTCCTTCATTCTTGTCAATAGGAAAACTTGGTGCAAAGATACTACCTTAGATTATAAATTATTTTCAATTTTATTAGTTGATAGCAAATTTAGCCAGTACCTTTAATGCACCCATATATCATGATTCTGTTTGGCAGAGCAGTGTGTAATCCCCTGACACACGAATTTGAATGAGGTTGGGTTTTTTTAATATACAGCCAAATAAAGTGAAAATTTTCCTTCCTTTGCACAGGAAACCAATTCCTCATGAGGCAACTTGTTGTGACAGAATTAATATACATAATTCACTTTTCCCTTTAAGGTGAGGCTGGAATATTTTTCTTCGCATAAGTAAACCAATTATTGTTCATTCTCACTGTGGGGAGCCCAGTGGTGACCATCACCTGTTGAATACTGTAGCTGCTCTCAATGGTCAGCTGGAGAACTCAGCTGGGAGTGTTTTATGTAAATAAAGCTGACTCCTCCTTTGCACCATTTTAAAGCTGTAGGGAGAGAAGTAGGGCAGGATTTTAGAGAATTGGGGTATTTTTTCCTCATCTTTATGTTTTCCCTTTAAAAAACACCGTGATGCCATCGAGTATACTTTATGAAAGTGAACTAAAATCCCCTGAAGGTAACAGGGATTTGCTGACTTCAGTGTTATCAAATGTAAAGATTTTGCTTCATTCAGTTTTTAACAGAAATCATTGTTGTCTTACTCTCACCAACTATTTCTTGAAGGTCTTCCTTACCCGAACTATGCTTTTATGCCCTGTATTTATTTGCCAGGCTAGCGTGGGTTCCCTGCCGTTTGCAGGGGGAGAGCGTGCCTCAGTCTCTAGTTTAAAGTACCCCAAGATGTTTTCAAACTGATGCTAGGAATATGGGCTAGCCTTAGTGATGTGAGTTCAGCCTGCAGCAGGAAAAGAGCCCCTGGGTACCTCTGGTCAGAGCCCAGCAAGCAGTGGTGATGCTGGGGAATCGGTTAAACCATCCCCTTTTCTACCGCAGGGTTTGGGTCAGTTCCCATCAGAGCTGGGCACAGGGGAGCCTGTGAGGGTGTCGGCAGGCCCCTGCATGGCCAGGGATGAGGAGGATGGACATGTCCCCACTGAGGGCAGTCCGTGTCCCAGCAGCGAGCCCCTCGCTCGTCTGCTTCATCCCCATGGGGCTGAGTGAAGGAGCCGGCAGGAGCCCAGCGGGCAGGGCTTGCCTGTCTCCTGTTCCCGGGCTGTGAACAGCCAACCGTCCCACACCCCACTTCCTCACTTCACCCTACAACCTGTGCCCTCTCTTGCTTTTTGCCTTTTATTTAGGTGACCTTAAATTCAAAGGAGGGAAGGCGTTGGGGAGACATCAGTGTAAGGTCACATCCCAGCCTCCTGAAGGGCAGGGTGTCACCCACATGCCAGGACGGGGCGCTCTATGGTGCTTCTCTTTTAAACTTTGGGGGTTTTTTAATACGTATCAAAACCCCCAAATTTTTTTGTCAAGCTGAGGGAAAGGTACCCTACTGCAATTTTTTCCTTCTAGCTATTGTAGCCACCATCAAGCACCTGTACCTTTTCCAGCAGGTGAGAAACCTCAGGGCAAGGCACCGATTGCCCAAGAAAGAAAATTGCCTTTTTTTGCCCACTCTTTTTCACAAAACATAGGAAATTACTTATTAAACATATCCAAGAAACAAAACAACAGAAATACCAGAGTTACTGTGCTACATCAACAAAGCATTTATCAAGGTATACCTTCAGATATAATTCAGCACATGTACTTTTACTGTTGGTAGATTTTTTTTCTGGTTCCTTTTCCACACTCCATCGTTAAAAAGCTCATGCCCTTGCCAGTGCTTCTACTGTGAAGAACACCATTAAATAACTTCTATGATGGGGCAGAGGGGCTCTGCCTTACTGGGAAAATCAGTGTGACGTGAATTAAAATAAAAAGTCACCTGCAGACGGAGAGGATTGGGAGACACCTCATCTAAATATAATCTCAAAACCTGAACTTGCAAATCTCCAAACCATATCCTCAGCTGGTGTCAGATGAGGCTGGAGCCAAGGAAGTTATGCTGATTTACACCACCAGCTGAGTGAGCCCGGTGTGCTTAGCTGGACCGAGATCTGGCAGCACAGTGTGGTGGAGGATGCTGTGAGTACTCCTGTAGCACAAAGACACTTTTTAGACTCCAGCCCTGCTCTCGCAGATAACAACACCCCCCCAGCTTTCCGAGTATTTGCTACTTAACCCCCCTTTACATGCTTTACACTGCTCATTGTGCTTTTATTCAATTTGAAAAGCCCTTGGTCTATCCTTGAGCAAAGTGTCTTCGTAAGCCTCTTGAAATAAACCCAGGATTAAACAGCAATCCCCCTCCAAGCAGAGAATCAGAACAACTTTCCTTCTGTAGCTCACCAGGCTAACTTTATACTCCTGCCACCAGCTTCGCATGCACCAAAACCAAAAAAACAACTTCTTTCCTCCAGGTCGCTGCCGCTGGATGAACCCCGGGCAGAGAAACCAACGCTCGCAGCCATTCACCGGAGATGGAAGGGGAAACGGCACCCGGCTCTCAAAGGCTGAGTTACTCGCTGAACCACGCCGGGCTTCACCCTCTGTCAGTGAGCAGCCAGCTGGGGCGGCAGCGACAGCTTGAGGGGTGTTTCGGAGGGGCCGTCAGGGCTAGCCGGGGGCACGCACGCATTTCACCCCCCAGTGCCCTGTCCTCTCGCAAAATTACCTTTAAAACACCTGAAAGGACGAACAGGTACAACTCTGCTAAAGTAGGCTCCTCGGCGACTCTCACGAGCTAGGTGCCTTTTAGTCTCGAAGGAAAAACCCAGCATACAGACAGTCTCATTCCTTTCCATTTTCAGTTAAGGATAAAAATTCAACTTACCATCTGGTTGGAAGATATGAGGAGGTTATAATTAAGCTCATTGCTCTGCGAACTATACTAAACCCCCCAAATCTGTGGTAGAAATGCTGCCTGCTATGTATACTGCAAAATAAGTTGCTTTTAAAATGGAAGAGGCATTTACCTGGCAGTAAAAAAAAAAAAAAAAAGAAAAGAAAAAAACCCACGAAAAACTGCTTGGATTCAGGTTTGGAAAAGCCTGAAGCCGCTCTGCATGCAGAGTGCTGTGTAGTCAGAAGTCTTCACCAAGTAGTGCACACACACGCACACACACACTCCCACCACGAGCCGGCGGCACCCACTGCTCTACTGCCCCTCTCCTCCCAAAACCCGCTCCTGGGGCTACGTAAGGGTGTGCTTTGGCAAAGAGGGTCTCCAAGTGAGGAGCTGCAAAGTTACCACAGACAGACAAGCCGCACGAGAAACTGCTCCAACAAGGCTCAACGACACACATCAGGCAGAGAAGAAGAAGCATGCTTTGCCCTTACCTATTGCTTAGGTTAAAACACTGAGCAGTGCCTTTAGAGAGCCTGGGAACTGGGACCCAAAGGGCAGAGGACTTTCAGCACAGTCACACAAACCCCGGCAAAAGCCATCTTCTCCCTGTCTCTTAGCACAGTGCAAGTCTCCAGCAGCTCAGCTCTCCAGCTGCAAACATCTCATTAGACTAATGCATTCAGCACAGGCAGAAAACTCGATTTACCATAGCTACAGCAATGAATTTCCATTACGATGACAGCTTCAACCACATCATGTCCGGAAAAGCAGCCAACCACTGCCTTTTAAAGAACACACACATTTTACGCGCAGAAAAACGAGGCCTGCGTGTCGCGTTTCCTTTCTCTTTGCAGCTACACACCAAAAAAACGAAAAAAAATATTTGCCGTTTCTTTTTATTTCAGAAACTCCACAAGCAGAAAGGTAAAGGCATTTGGACTCTTCCCCCCCCTCTCCCCGCATCCCCCCGAATCGCAGTATCTTTCGCAATACCGTGCATCGGGCTGCGATGAGCAGAAGGGGTGTTTGCAACATTTCTGGTTTCACTACCCCTCCTCTGTTGCCATGGAAACCGGACTGTAGCATCAGCCCTTTGTCCCGCTCCTGCAGCAGCCTGACCCGATGCTCAGCTTACGTGATGCCACTGATGGGAAGGACCAGTCGCTTCGTTTTGGATAATTTACGTGGAAACTGGGGAAAGAGAGCTTGGGATCTTTTTGCCGGTGATGCTAGGTGTGCATGTACAGCGTTGCTCATGTGCGCACACACACACACACGCACCGGTACACAAACACACACAGTCAGCGGTGTGGATAATTTTACAGGTATGGCCAGGCAATGATATATATAATACGTAGAAATATCAGTTATCACAGCTATACCATGGCATTTGGGCAGGATGTGGGAGCAGCTTTTTGCTGCGTTTCCAGTCACTCATCGCAGAAGGCACCGTGTCTTCCCTTATTTAGCACAGCACTAGCAGCTCTTACCACCAAAAAAAAAAAAAAATCTGTAATACATATAATAAATAATGATCATCATAATCCTGCCGTGCTCCATTGACTGTGCTAGATCAAATTATCCCAGCCAAGGGGTTTGTCGCAGTTGTTTGCGAGTGTTGCACAGCTCCCCGCTGCCCACCTCACACGCTCACGTATATCGTTACTCAGTATTTATCGCAAGCCAAAATGTGCTCCTCACCTCTCTTTGCTTCCACTCCAGCGAATGCCTCATCAGACGGGCTTGCAGCGTGGTGATCACTGGTCCTGCTGGTTTCGTGGTCCCTGCTGGTTTTGTGCTGGCCTGGCTTTATGGCGTTTAGGGGAGTTACTTTGGACTCATCACCACAGAATGTGAGATGAGTATTAAGCCTGTTATATTTACCAAGGAAAAAGAGGAAAAGCAAGGAACCCCAGATCCCAGACCATTTGTACCAACAAGAGCTGGGGCTTTGTTGGTGCCCTTCCCCGGCAGCGGGGAGGTGGGCAAGCACCTGCCCACCGGTGACTGTGAGCAGGGTGAGATGTTCGAGCTCACACCACCGGTCCCTTGCAAGCAGAATAAGGGCGGAAGGATGGCCAGAGTGTTTATTTTCTTCTTAAAATCATGGCTAGAGAAAAACTTCGTACGTTTAAAGAAAAAAAAGTAAAGTTTGGTAGATCCAGGATAAACAAGTCGGCATTTTTTCCTTTTTTTTTTTTTTTTGCTTGCATTGCTATAAATTGGACAGACGTTGTAGGTGTGAAAATATGTATTATCATCACAGAATTGCAACAACTGTTTTCTGTCTTCCACCACTGGTGTATGAAACCTGTGGTACTCGCAAACACACTGGGTGAGGAAGTACCCAAGCACTCCTCAGCCCAGCCTTCATCCTGGAAAAGGCCTGTAAGCCCCCTTTCTCCCTGCAAAAATCAAGGTCAGTGGGCCAGCACTCATGGATTCCCTTACCAGAATAAAATGGAGGGAACTGGAACAGAAAGCAAATTCCTGTTTATGTTCCCTAATAGGATCAAGAGGGAAAAGTATTAGTGATAAAGAAAAATCATGACAGACTCTTTTAAAAAGCCTGTCTCCTCTTTCAAGCTGTTTACAATTTTGAGCATGAGCCTTAGCCACCCCTGTCATTTCACATTGCCTCAGCAGAAGCGTTGCTGCTGTGGCTTGTCACACCCGGTGCCATTGGTTGTGTCACACCACGTTACTAATGTCATCTAGCACGGGCGGGCTGGCACGACAGCACTGCGCCGAGGCATCAGCTGCGGCCTCTCACAAAAAAATATGATATTAATACAATGCAACACAATAACAAAGTGTTGGGGAGGGGACTGGAAATTTTTCTTTTTTGTCGCCGAATGCCATGAATAATTTTGCAGGCCTCAAACCAGCCAAATCCCCACTGCTTTGGGAGCAAGCTTTGCTCCGTTAAGGATTGCAGCGTTCTTTGGACTATGCTCTTTGCAGGGCTCATTTGACAGCCTTGAATTTAAAGTTTAAATTAAAGACCCTTGAATTTTGTTTTAAAACATACAGCTGGTCTGGAGGGCAGCTTAACTTACGGCCCAAAGCAAGGGAGGCTGAGATAGTGTTGGGGGAATGGTTCAAAGCCTTCACATCGCCTATGAAGCCAAATGCAGGGCTCATTTCCCCATCTTGGGGTCCGCAAGAGAGAGGCGAGGGGCAAAGGGACATGAGCCAGAGGTGGGGCCGAGGGGAAGGTTTTTCCCAGGATGGTTCGGGGGAATGGTCTGCTTGCGTGCTGGGGGCACGCTTGTGTGAGCTTCAGGGGACACCTGAGCAGCCATGGTCACGCATTGGTGGGCTTCAACCCAAGGCTGGCTCTTCCAGCCCCAGGCTTGCTCACGCCGCTCTCCCATGTGCAGAGATGTGTCTGACCGCGGGGCCATGGGGGGGAGATGGAGGAGGTAGGGGAGCTTTAAATCTCTGCTGAAGTAAACCTCCCCACCAAACAATAGAAACATGGTGGACTGATGTAATCACTTGCTTCGTTTCCAAATAGAAATGAAAAAGGTGATAAAGCTGGGGGGGGGGGAGAAAAGGTCTTGTTTACCTGAGGCTCTGGGTGTCAGCGAGCCTCAAAAACGCTAAAACACTTTCCTCTCTAGGCACAGGGTTTGCGCATGAAGACGACACTGCAGAGAAATATTAAGGATCTCTGCACAGAGAGGCAAGGGACAGCAGAGCAAGGAGCACGGCTGAAGTCTCCTGCTTCCGGTCGCTGCTTCCCTGACTATTTGCACCACGGGCCACCATCAATCTTCAAATTTTTTTTTTTAGAAATGCAGTTCTTTTTCATTGTATTCTACATCCCTCTCCGTGCTCTTTTCATCAGTGTCTTGATATTTGTCTTTCACCTATTCTGTATTGTTTTTTTTTCAGCCCTGCCCTCTGCTGCTTGTCCTCACAGCCTCCTCTGAGCAGGAACAGACCCCACATGCAGAGCGGAAGGTTTTGGGGCAGGCAGTGGCGCACTGAGGAGCATGGGTCAGGGCTTTAATGACCAGCTGAGAGACAGTCCAATGCCCAGTGTTTGAACATGGGTTTTTCAGTGCTGGATTAGCCCCTGGCTTGCCTGGTCTCCTGCATGCAAGGGTTTTCCTTGCCTGTCTGCGCACTAGCTGGGTATTTTTCTGTGACACGTACATAAATTTTACCCTTGGCCACCTGAAGTCACATCTGAAATACCAGCAGCCACACCAAAGCTCTGCCCCACTGGCTGCTGTGGGCTCCTCTTTTGCTGGCAACACTGGGTGAGGGTCACAGATGCCCATTGCCATCCACGTGGCAATGGGGAACAGGTATGGGAACAGCCCTGATTCCCAGGGTGATCTTTGTCACCCACCGCGGATGCCCTGAAACATCCTCAAAGAGGGTCTGTCCCACCAGTTCTTGCTGGACTGCCCAGGATGTTTTGGACCGAGGACAAACCCGGCCATGGGAGGGACGAGTATCCCAGAGGGTTGTCACCGATGCAGGAGTGTGCCGGATCCTGGCATTGTGCCATCATCCCTCCCCATCCGCTGGCTCTGCGGCACACCCGTCCCTGCAGCCTGGCACTGGGCGGGATGGCACACAGCGCTCCACTGCTCTCCATCCACCACCAACGTTAATAAACTCCCACAGATTGTCATTTTATTTCAAGCATTAGCCTATAATTTAAATAATTCGATTCTTTAAACAATTGCATTCAATTACCTTCAGATTTCCATGAAATCAGAAAGCGTTCAGGGTAAGCGAGAAAGGAAATTAAATATCGCAAAACAGCCTAAGTGTGTGCAGCCCTCCCTGCTGTTTGGGCAGAAGATGAGCGGGGCAGGAGCTCACCTGGAGCTCTTCTTTCTGCCACCAGCGAAGGCCTGGCTGCAGGGGTGACATTCACCTCCTCAGACACCGCTGCACAAAAGGCAAAAATGCAAAAAGCCTTTTCAGGGCAGGGTTATGCCCTATATGCGATTTTTTTCCCTGCATCTAAATTAGGCATTTCAGTTTAACAAGATTTTTACCTATAAATCTTTCCGGATGCTGAATCAATCTTGTGACGCCCGCCTCGACCCTCTTCAACCCTCCCCATGCTTGCGTAGACGCAGTTAGTTAAGGTATGATGGGGTCTGGTTTAAAGGGCTGAATTTAAACAATTACCTTAATTACAAGAGCGGTATCATCTTTCAAGCAAGTGGGTGTCCAGGGAGGACAGCTGCTGAGAAGTCACTTAGACGCGTGAGCCTTTGAAAGCAGGGGTGAGAGGGGCTGTGACTCCAGCCACCACCACCGCTCCCTGCTCGCGCCCCAGCTCTTTCCCACCTGCCCATGGGAGGAGGCGAGGTGGGATGGCAGCGCTTGGACAAGTAAGAAATGCCCAGGCTACCGGGGCCCCACATCACCTGCCACTTGCCCCCTGCCCAGCCCATCCCCAGAGGCCACCTTCCATTCAGGCACTTGCTAAATTTGAATAAACCTGCGGAGACATCCTTACGTGCTCCGGCAATTTGCTCAGGAGGCCGAGCTGAAAATTAAGTCCTTTCCTGAGCGTGCTGCAGAAGAAGCCAAGGGAAGTGCCCAAAGAAAAGCCTGGCAGCATCCCAGATGGGCAAGGAGTGGGAGGGCAGGGTTCCCATCCTGCTCAGACGCCCATCCAGCTCATCCCATGCCCATCAGTCACCCCACAGCCCCCTTTGCCCCTGGGACAGGCTCCAGAGCAGCTCTGCCTCCTCCGTCCCCCAGCGCATCAGCCCCTGCAAGGTCACCCCAATTCACCTCCCCACCCCAATTCACTGCTCGCTTGAGGACATGATTATTTCCCAAATCACTGAAACATCAGGAGCCGCTTTGTAATTTGCTTGGTTCTTTATTACATTTATTGATTTTAAAATATTTTAACAGCTCGTTTATTGCTGTGTTAAAGAGCTCGGAAAGGCAATAAAGTCACGTGGCATCCTTAGTGATAAAAGAAACAATCCTTTGAGCTGCAGAAATCGTGCCTTCTCCCTTCTCCTCCGAGCTTCTTTCAAGCGAAAAACCAAGAGCAACAGTACCCAAAAGGCAAAATCCCCACACCCAAAGCAGGAAGATAGAATAAGGTGTAATAAACCATAGCCAAAACTCTGGAGCACCAATGCAACCTGCTGCAGCTAAGAAACAAAGAAACCTTACTCATGCCCCTTGGTTAAGGTGCTTGACATACATGGTAATTTTTTACACATTTATTTACACAGTTGAGGTGATTGGCAATGGACTATCTCTGTCCAACATCAGCAGTGATGCTAAAACAGTCATACACCTCCAGGTCCAGTGCCAGGAGGTTTCGTCAATACCAGCTGGGGTGTACCACACTGTCTTATCTGCAAATATTTTCTAATGAGAGTCCCTTGAGACCCAGTGTACAGCAATCTGCTGGGGCAGAGCTGAAGTGGCCAGGCTGCTGGACTCCTGCCCCTCAGTGCAGCCAATGCCAGCTGCAAATGCCTGGTGCTGCCCCGGGTGCAGCATCTGCATCCCTCGGAGAGGTGGATCTGATTCTGGAATAGGGAAAAACTGTAGGGTGCAGGGGAAGGAGCCCCGCTCTCCCCTTTGGCCCCTGGCACCACTTCCAGCCATGTGCGTGTCATCCTGTGCGTGACATGGACCTGTTGGCACGGGTCCAGTGGAGGGCCACAAAGGTGATCAGAGGGCTGGAGCACCTCTGCTGTGAGGACAGGCTGAGAGAGTTGGGGTTGTTCAGCCTGGAGAAGAGAAGGGAAGTTGCCCAGGGAGGCTGTGGATGCCCCATCCCTGGAAGTGTTCAAGGCCAGGCTGGATGGGGCTTTGAGCAGCCTGGTCTAGTGGGAGGTGTCCCTGCCCAGGGCAGGGGGGTTGGAATGAGATGAGCTTTAAGGTCCCTTCCAACCTGAACCATTCTGTGATTCTATGATTCAGCACTAACTCTGCAGATGCTGAGCAGAGGGTCTTGCTCCAGGAACGCTGAGATGGATGGCAGTTACCACATCTCACTCCACGGAAAGCTGAAGGAGCAGTCAGGATTAGTTTTTGCATGACTTTCTGCTGCTAATTACATGAGAAGTGCCTGACAAGGGCAAGGCATTGAAAGGTTGAATTAGAAACTCATCCCTGACTACACACTGTTGCTGTTTGTGAGGCAGCGGCACTGAAACATTATCTTGTTCTTGTAAGAACCACAATAATAGACAGGCAGAGGGATTTCATTCAGCCAGTACATTCCCTGCCCCCCTGCAGATACTGTAAATGCCACCAGGCATACCCAGCACTGTGCTCCCCTCAGACCGGCGGGGGGAGACCCAGGGGTGACCTTGCAGCGGATGCAGCCCATTTCCCTCCCATGACGAGAGCACACGGCACAGCACCGAGGGTACTTGTCCTCGCAGTGATGCTCGCAGGATGGAGCAGGGAGCTTGGGTGCAATTTGGGTGCGTGTTTTACAGCAGCTCGTACCTTGCAGCACCCTAAAGGCTTGCACACTGCTTTTACAGGGAAAAATTTCATCATCCTTTCACCATCGTGGAAAGCAAAGTGGTTTAAACAGCGTTAGGGTACCTTTCCTAAAAGGGTATCTTTCCCAAATGGGTTTTTTCCCTGATTCGGGGAAATTTCCAGGAGTTAATTCACCAGCATCCTATTTCTTAATTTTTGGCTTTTGTATGGTGAGGGATTGTGAGCTGGGAATTGTTATCATCTGACAAATTAAAAGGATCTATTTTAATAAATATAGTATCATAGCACAATAATAAATTAAATTAATAGCCCAATGAAATGAAAACAGAAGCTATGATCTAAACATTTCCTATTTCGAGTATCTTTCTCAAGTAACTTGTCTCAAATAGCATAACTTTCTGCAGTAGAGATAACTGGGTCTGGGCTGTAATTATAAAAAAACCATAAATCCTCCAGATGAGGGGTTTTGTTCCTTGGATTACTCTGCTGGTTTTACAGTCATTTCCAGCCCGGGCCGTCTCCAGGCACTTAACCAGTTAAACACTTACAGCTCAGCAGCGGGAGACTGTGGCCAGCAAAACCTGTTCCTGAGCAAGGTACCACTGGATTTTATTAATCGGCCCCCATCCGGCACACAGGTGGCACAGATGCCCGTGCTCTGCTTCCCAGCCTGCCTGTCCCTGCCCTACAGACTGAGCTGCTGGGCTTGCTGCACTGATACGATTAAAAGAGAAGCAATGGCGAGCTGTTGTTCAGCAGAGGGGGGTATCAAACAGGGCTCTGCTCCTTCCCCAGCATCCACCATGGTGCATGCAGTGCCCTTGTGCGGGCTCTTCCCACCCTCTCCAGTTTCCCCCTCTCCTCCCTCAGGCTCGGAAAACTGCTCTGGCATTGGGAAAGCAGATGTTATTCCCATCCCAAAAAGTACAGCACTCCTGAGAGCATATTAGCCCAGAAATCCTGGAGGAAATAGTGCTGGAGATGCTAGGCAGGGTGGTGGTAACAGCTGATGCGTGCCACACACACCTGAGGGGGGAGAAAGCCAGGAAAGCCATCCCCAGCAAGGGGTTCAGTCCCAAAAAACTTGGTCTCTGAACATTAATGACTGCAGCGGGGGGAAGCTTCCACTGCATGACCAAGTCACACAGAAAGCCTCTTCCCCAGACTGAACGCTTGCTCACGCACCAGGAAGAGAGGAGAGAGGAGGTGTGATGGTGCCATCTCCTGACTCCTGCCACACGCAGAGAGGGCTGCATCTCACTAGCTGGGGCGGGCTCAGCTGCCACCCCCAAGCAAAGCTCGTCAGAGAGAAAGACATTAATAGCAACTTCTTACAATAATATTGTGTACAAATGTCCAAGTCCAGTAGATTTGATTTTTCTCCGTAGCTAAAAGAGCAGTAAAGATAAATGTCTCTATATAAGCTATGTTTGCATACTCCTTTTCCTTAATTCAATAGAAAAAATAAAATCAGTTGCTATCCAAATTCACTGTAATTATCTTTTTTTTTTCTCTTGGCAAGTGCTATTTTTAGTCAATACACATGCATAGTCATACTATGGCATAGCTACTTTTTAAATTACATATGCCAGCGTAGTTTATAGATTTTAATTAGCCAGGGAGTTGGATAGCCATCAGCAGTCAGGAGCTGTATGTTGTTTGCATACAAACTCAGTGGAGAAACTTCCCCACGCAGCATCTGCTTGTACAACCGAGGAGGAGACGACCCTCTCCGGCAGCCAGTTTGGAGCTTGTTGAATGGTAATCGTGATCCAAGGGCTCAAACGCCATGGCTCTTCACTTAGAGAAAGGGGGCCTGGGTGGAAGAGGGTACTTCAGTGATGAGCGTGGATTTAGGAACATAAATGCAGCGTTCCACTTCCCAAAAAACCTGAAGGATGGGCACGTGGGACAGGCACCCCTCCGCTGTCAGCGTATCAAAATGCCACATCCAACACTGGTCGTAGAGGCCAGTTTGTGCCCAGAGCACGCCATTCATGTGCCCAAGCTAGAGCCAATACACAGATGCCTCTCCATAAACACATCAGGGGGCAGTGGTGGCTGTGGGAGACACAGGGAGCCCCAGCACACTGCCGACGGGTGCGATACCTGTGAGCAGAGCCAGGGAGCCGGGCTGTCCTGACACCGGAGTGAAATGCAGCTGTGCAGCCCCCCCGGGCGGCTGTGGCACCCACGCACTCATGTGCCTCGCTAACACAACTGGCACCGGCTGCATGTCTTGACCATACAGCACTTTTCTTTAAAACAAAAAAATACTATCAGAAATATATCAAAGTTTTCATGATTTGCATAGCTTCTGAGGATGATTAGGTGGGAGTCTCGACCTGCTAGAAGGTAGAAGGGCCTTGCAGAGGGATCAGGACAGGCTGGATCGATGGGCTGAAGCCAACGGTATGAGGTTCAACAAGGCCAAGTGCTGGGTCCTGCACTTGGGTCACAACAACCCCACGCAATGCTACAGGCTTGGGGAAGAGTGGCTGGAGAGCTGCCCGTCAGAAAAGGACCTGGGGGTGTTGGTCGACAGCCGGCTGAACATGAGCCAGCAGTGTGCCTAGGTGGCCAAGAAGGCCAACAGCATCCTGGCCTGTATCAGGAATAGTGTGGTGAGTGGGACTATGGAAATGATTGTCCTCCTGTACTCAGCACTGAGTCCCTACCTCGAGTGCTGCGTCCGGTTTTGGGCCCCTCACCACAAGAAAGACATTGAGGTGCTGGAGCTGGTCCAGAGAAGGGCAACAAAGCTGGTGAGGGGTCTGGAGAACAAGTCTCATAAGGAGCGGCTGAGGGAGCTGGGGTGGTTCAGCCTGGAGAAAAGGAGGCTGAGGGGAGACCTTATCACTCTCTAATACGACTTGAAAGGAGGTTGTAGAGAGGTGGGGGTTGGTCTCTTCTCCCAAGTAACAGGCGATAGGACAAGAGGAAATGGCCTCAAGTTGCACCAGGGGAGGTTTAGGTTGGATATTAGGAAAAATTTTTACACTGCAAGAGTTGCCAAGCATTGGAACAGGCTGCCCAGGGAAGTGGTTGAGGCACCATCCCTGGAGGTATTTAAAAGATGGGTAGACGTGGTGCTTAGAGATATGGTTTAGTGATGGCTTTTGTCAGTGTTAGGGCAATGGTTGCACTAGATGATCTGAAAGGTCCCTTCCAATCCGGGCAATTCTATGATTCTATCTGTAGCTGGGTTTTATTTTAGTGGTGGTGGGGGAAGTACTTTAGTATAGTTTAGCCCCAAAGTACCCCAAAGTCGCATGAAATCCAGAATCCCAGGACAGGCTCTGTTGTCCTTCATCCACATCTAACTCTGCAATGACTTGTTGGATCCTGTCACAGGCGAGCAATTGGTTGACCTAGCAAAAGAGGTTTAAACTTTGCAAGTGGCCTCTGCTCTATGCCAGAGATGGGACAAATTTTCTTTCCAGCTGTGGAATAGCTGCCAACAGAAAAAAGGAAAAAAAAACAGAACCGAACATACTTCCCAGTCATTATCTGAGGTAGCTGAACAATTGCTCACATGCTAAACTTCAGAAATCATATTATGGTTATAAGAAAACTAATCTAATTTTAGTGGTGATATTTTTAAAATAAAAGGCTTGATTTTAGGGTTTTCCTCATATTTTCCCTCCTCTGCTATTTTGACACTTCCATCATTTTTGAGGCTGGCATGATGTGCATACCAAAAAGCCTCGCCTGTGTCTAACAAGCTGAATTACCTTATTATTGCCTAGCCTACAACCTCGCATCCACAGAGACCTGGATTACAAAGGCTGGTGTCGGCCTCCGCGTTGGTGCTGTTGTAATATTTAACACTGAGCACGTACATAAAGATTCGAAGCAGCGCGGTGATTAATTGCTGTCATTCCTGCGAGTCTCCCCGGCTCACATTTGACCGGGAGGGCCACGCTTCCCTTTTAAGAGACGGCGGGGTTTGAACAATATCACTCTATTTTTTGTTTTAATTGGCTTTTAGCAGCGAGCGCGGAGGAGGCGGCGCTGGGCAGGGCTGGCTGGGCAGCTGGGGCTGACCCACGGCTGCTGCCTGGCACGGGCGCCCGGGTGACACCTCACGGGCACCGCTCCAGGCAGCTCCATCCAACAGCATTTTGGAGGAAAAGGCTAGGGGCACACCAGGCAGGGCTGGCTTTGGTGTTGACGCTGCAAGGAGGCAATGGGCTGGACAAACTATGTTGCTTTCATCCTGACTGTTTCTCTTTTAAGGCCTCTGCTTCTGTTGGGCTCATAATGGAGATGGTCTCTCTTGCCTCACCACCCAACCCTCCCTTGCTTTTAGTGCTTGGCTTGTCTCATTGTTTCCAAAGCGCTCGATGCAGCACCCTGTGTTGTGGTCTGCCCGGCAGAGCCAGCTCTGGTGTCACCACAGGGGGGACCAGGTCATTGCGTGAGGATCAGCAGCACCCAGCCATCCCCCACCGACACCCTCTTTCCCACAGCGACAGCCCTTCAGGTGGCGGGGGACCATCGTCCTGACTTTCAGAGCTACTAGGCAAAAATGCCAATGGGAGAAGAGGTTCTTCGCTTGTCCAAAACAGCCTGACCTCCCACACTGGGACCCAGGGGCAGAGGGTCTCTGTGGGGGACGAGCAGGTGACATGGGCCACGTGCACCCCACTGCAATGTCCAGCCCCAGCTGCCCTGCCTCATTGCCTCTGAGACTTATGAGCTCGCTGCGAGATGGGCCAGGCATTTTAAAGGCAGTTCTTGCCAAGAAATGAAGAGCCTGTGTATAGAAGTCTCTCTGTTTTAAATCCCCAGTAACTTTTAGCATACATACTATATATTAAATGTGAATTTGAATGTAAAATATAATGGGGCAGCTTTTCAACATCTGAATGCACTATTCATCCCCGATTGTGATGAAGGAGATAAAAAAAAAGAAGAGGAACCAAATACACCTAACAAATCTACATCAGGAGGGAACCGTAAAAAGATACAGCCGAGATAAAACCTTATGTGAGGAAGTTAACTGCAAAGAGTAAATCCTCATAGCTTTCGGAAGAAATACCTGTAGGCAGCAGTGCCTTCTGCCATGTGACGTTTAAGGGAAGACGCTAATGATGTAAATGAGGTTGCCCAAATTGTCTAGCGATGGGAAGGTGCCACCCACGTGCTGTACATGAGACCAAGGGAGCAACAGGCTCTCCTGCACCTGAATTGATTTGGAGGGACCTGCAGAGCCGGGCAGCTCGGACGGACCAAATGCCCGGTGCAAGAACTATCACATTTCACCTCTTCATTTCAAACGACCAAAGTGACTGTCACCTGGGCCTCCAAATCTCACCACCCTGTCATGGACAGTGTCTATTTTACAGCCATTATAACCCAATCTCAGCTAATGTGATTTACACATAGTAATTAATGGAGCTTCAGCTGTAAGGAAATTGGTCATTCAATTTGAGTTTAATTTACTGCACACGCATACATTAGAAAGCACAAATTCCATAGCTGTGCTGTGGCCACGGAGAAAGGGTTGTGTGCCGGGAAGGAAAAAATAAAATGCCCAATAAACAATACGCTGCTGGCCTTCCACACCTCCTGCTCCTAAAGGGTCTCCTCAATGGGAGAAGGGAACGTAAATCCAGGCATCTCAGCATGGATGCTTGGAGGTACGAAGGCAGAGTCCTTGCTGTTACTGTTATCCCATTTCCCAGCTGCGGGAAACATCAGCCTGGTGTATTGGTGATATGGACCCATTCTGATCCCTGCGTACGTTTGGGGGTGTATCTCTTGGAGACAGCAGCTGAGTTGATGGGGTATAATGGTATGGGGTATAATGTCTAAAAAAGCTGCTGTATCTGTGGCATACACATGAACAACTCTAGTGATAGAAAACCATGCCAGGACAGCCTTTCACAGCAAGGACAGTATTTCATTTTCAGCTACCTTAAGGTAAAGGTGGCTTCACACCAGCTTGACCTTTGGAGCATCTAATAACCATGCCCAAGCAAAGCCAAAAGCAACACCTGGGCGATCCTCACTGCCCTGTGTGGGGCCGGGAATGCCCCGGTGCTCTCCCGACCCATGGTCTGCCCTGCAGGAGGTACCCATATGATGTCCAGCTTTTCTATGGTTTCTCCCTAGAATGCCTCCAGCTTTGTGCCATGAAGCATCTACCTATGTTGCTTGCATAAAAAGGAAAGCACTCGCACCTTATTTTGAAGTAAAGGCGGACGAATTAAAAACGATTGCTCAAGGTGGTCCATGCAGACTCCTTTGTGCTATTAAGTTCCACTCATGCAACGCAACTGTAACGTCTTCCCTGTTTAATTATTAGAGCATATACGTGGAAGGCTTATACACAGTGAAAGGTTGAAAATGCTTCCTGATTCAGCACACGTTGGAAATTAAATTCTAGGTAGAGTGTATGCAATTTGGCTTAAAAATACTATCATTAGCTTTACAATCTATTGTGCTAATTAGGTTTGTTAATCGGTTTCATTGCCGGTAACAGTTCTGTTATTTAACTGAATGATAAATATAAACAATTTTGGCAGAAAATTGTTTCTACCAACTAAACAGTTTCTGTGTGGGCTCAAACTGCATCTTAAACCAAAACGTTGACGTGAAAGAACCGAAGTGCAAGCCATGAACATCACCCAGATGTATGGTGTGTGCAAATTCGGTATCCCATCCAGAGTTCAGTACTGAACATGAGTCACCCAAAGTTCTCTCTCCTATCTGTTCCCTGGTACTTGCTAAGACCCCAGCAGAGCACAGACAACAAAGCTCCTGCTTACCTTAGTGAACAGAAGTGAGTTTAATCACATGCTCAACCTCTAATCCAGCATTTGGGTGCTCTGCCAAGCCTTCGACAAACCCTAAGAAGAGAGGGCGCCATGGCCCTGTGCAGCTTTTAAAGACGATACTGCCAGGGGCATCTTTACATGTGTCTCTGCAGGGAACGTAAAACTCAAGCGAACAGGGCACCCAGGTACCCTGTAAATCACCCCTTCAAGGCACAGGCATCCTCATGGTAGAACCACCTAATGTATCTCACTTTGCAGAGCTTAAAATGCAGCGGAACTGGAGATACCTTCATGATGTCCACCGTATGCAAGTACACTTCCAAAAACTAATGCAAAGCAAGATATAAGGCTCAAAACGGACTCAGTAACACCCCAATTGCTGCTACAAAAGGAAGCTCTGCCTTTCTTTCTTTGCCAGGTTTTTATTTTTTAATAATAATATTAATAATTATTAATAATTATTATTTCAATCTCAAAAAAATCTTTAAAAAATCAATCTTAAATTTCAATCTTAAAACTTCAGCAGTTTTTAAATGACGAGTCAGCAAGGTGTTTGGGGGAAAAACCCCCAGATAAACAGATATACAAATAGGGGGAATGCACATGTAACAATAGTTTATTTAAAAGAAAAGAAATAGAGAAAAGAAACCTCCATCTATGCCTCCCTCCTCCAAAAAGTGGGAAAACAAAACCAAACCTACAGCTCAAAACACACTAGGTATCCCCCTGGAAGAATCCCAGGGTTTCCTGAAGAAATCCATGCCCCTGCCTCCCCCTGCTGGGGTCCGGCCGGGAACTACACCCCGCCACTGGGAAAAGCACCTTTTCTTCTTCTACAGATGAAGGGTTTTCCACACTCAGAAGACGATAGTTTATCAGTCTTTTGCACAAGTGTAACTTTCTAGTCAGCCAGCATTAGAATAGAAAAAGTTGACGTTTCCTTTAATATTAATTAAAGGAGGGCCGAAATGTTAAATCATTTTACATTAAAAACAAACAAACAAACAAACAAAAACAAAAACACACCAAACCCCTTTTCTAACTCATTCCTTTTACCTACGCACATCTACTTCAGATTCCCGTATTTCAATAAGCAGTGTTTATCTGCCTTAAATCATGGTACTGCCATCTATTAATTGGCTGGGCCAGGAGGAGAAGGGCCGGTTGCACTTGCATCACCCTCCTGCCTATTCTAGCCAAGTCCCTTTTTTCCCCTTGGAGGTGGCTTCTGCCAGCCCTGAAGGTGTTCGCAGCGTCTCTGGGTAGACAGTCCAGCTACAAAGAGGAGCGCGGACAGCAGGAGGGCAGAAATAAGTCTACTCACGCTGAAACAACACTAGATGCTTCTAATTCATGCTTTGGCTACTATTGCACAGGGGGTGCAGCAGCAAAGCAGATTTTACCTCCAGAACTTTTTTTACTCTTCAGTTATTACTCCAGAGTTCCAGAAGAGTTAGGTGTAAAAATCAGTTGAATTAAGTCCTAAGCCCCATCAAAAAGCAAGACATATACAACAGTGAACGCAAAATGCTGCTTCTTCCTGCAAAGTTTTACCCGTGCTGGTAACTCTTATTCAAGAGACAGTTACTGAACCTTTGAATGGCAATTCAAATTGTTCTCCAAAAAGTTATTAATGGTCACACCCCACGACAGACCAACCAACAGTTCAATAACTTAGTAACGCTCCTAAGACTTGTGCGTCTGCAATGGTGTTTTTAATTGCGTGAAGCTCTTACATACCACTTTTGCATCCGTCTTGGAAGGTGCTGTAAAATGGTGCACAACCATATAGCTTGTATTTTTAGGAGAAAAACCATCAGCACGCCTTCTTCACGTTATGTAGATTTCCAATACCGCCGTAATTCTTTTCCTCGCATCTTCTATTAAGTTACCTTGACTTTGCAAGAGACCCACATTTGAAGAAGTATTAGATTTTGCCTTTGTTAGCTCAACAGAATTATCCTCGGTTTGCAGACCTTCAGTGTAATCCCAGCTGTCAGCTTCGATCTTTAAGAAGAAAATACTTCAAGTGCTCAGACCAGGGACGTGATTCTTTCTTTTTTTTTTTTTTTTTTTTTTTTTTGTTTAAATCACTTCAGTGCGTTCATATCTTGCAAGTACATACCTTGACTTTTAATAGTAACATTTAGGGATCAGTAGTGAGAGCACTTCCCCCCCTGCCCTGCCATGCTCTTATTATCAATTATATCTCCTAACTATAATCACTTCCCAACTTTTAACAACCACAGCAGTTCATTACGAATTGTTCTGACAGAACAATGTAAGTTTAGCATTCATTTTGCATAAGGAGTCTGGTGACTATTCCTCAAGCATTTCTCTCATCAGTGCAGAATTTGGCTTGAAAGCCTATGGAATGCAACTAGTACTTTTGTATTGTTATTTTTCTACTGTATTTTGCAAACAGAAATATGAGTTAAAAGGTATCAAGTGTACATGGCATTTAATTTAAAGCCAGTCCTCATTCTTGAGTGTGAACACCTGACACTGCTTATGCTTTAACAAGAGATTTTCCTGCACAATATGCACTTCAGAAGTACTTTGAAAGATACCATAATCTCATTTAGAACATTTTCAAATTTTATTTGCAACTATTGCAATTACAAAGAATATAACAATGTAAATTTGCATTTAAAGTGACAACCCTCTCTAATAAACAAGGTCACAAATTAGTGTGCAACTATTCTGGCTTCGGGCAATTTTCATAGGATGGAAATTTTCCTGCTGGTAATTTGTCCCATTTTACAGCATTGCATTTTCATAGTTCAATGCATAGGAACAGAAATACATCTGTTCCTACCTGCAGAACACTCATATGTATTTCTGAAATATAGAAATAGAACTTTCAATTAATCACCTTCGTTTGTTCTATTGAGAGGAAGAAAAGGAAGAATCCATCCGTGGTTTTTGTCAAGTCATGCAATACACTAACAGCCCTGATTCTCTCCTCCCTGAATTTATTCTCTAATTAGACCTGTGCTTTTTGCTTTTCTTTTTTTTTTTTTTCTTCTTGTCTTTTTTTGAACAGGGTAGGGACAGAATCACCATCTTGTTCACAGCCCTGCAGGAGACTGAGGTAAAAAAAACTCAGAGATGCACACTACTACAAATGCAAACAGCCATCAAATTGTCCAGTTTATTGATGGGAATTCAAAATTGATACAAAACATGCCCTCTTTGCATGTTGTATTTTACCCTTAAAATGCTTCCGACAGTGTCAGGTAGATTCAGAGTTATGAATATACTTCGGCTTCCAGCACATACCTTTCATGAAGGTATTACACAAAAGCCACCAACTTCCATAACACGTGGTCCCAAAATTGCTTTCAGACATTTTGTTTATCAAAAGACTCAGATCTTCTGCTGATCTGAGGAAATAAAGGCTTAAAAATGTTTTAAGCCATTAATAAGTATCCTATGGCAGAGTCACGAAAGTTTTATGATTTCCATTATAATCTTGGGCGTAAAAAGGCAACAGTCCTAAAAAAGCAGCCCTCCAGAATATACGAAATGTGGCAATGGGTATGACGCCAATTGATAATGATCAAGTAAAACAAAACAGATTTTTAAAGCTATGAATGATGTGAGCAGCATCACAGCAAAATATTTAACGAATACCACAGAACCAATCAAGTTTGAAAGTTGAGCAGATGTTGTTCCAATCAACAGAGATTTGTAATGTCAAATATACCAGAACGTTTTCTAAAATAATTTCCTAATGCAGAAAAACTGATTTAAAGTTCGCTCCTAGCTAATAGTACCTTTTATTTAAATTGGACCCTAAACTGATCAGACAATACATAGCCCACACTTTCGGACATTTATAATAAAAAAGCTTTTATTTTCAATTGAAACAAATGCACCATCCTGCACTCAAAGGCTATAATGAGCCATAAGCATATTCCAAGGTGTATCAATGGCAACAGATTTGTTTCACCTCCACTGAGAAGTTACATAATGCACTCTTAATTGGTAAAGAAAAATTAAACTCAGCCTTCTCAAAGCTTCTGTACTGTGTTTCTTGGTTATTGTACAGTTCCACAGACAGACCAAGAGTTTGCAGTGTGTGCAGATACTGTAGTCAATCAACAGTTGTTTAATCATCATCTTCCTCCTCTTCCTCTTCCTCCTCAAAACTGTCTTCAAAGCCCTCGCTGTCTTCCTGGTCCTCATCACCTTCTATTGCTGTATCCCATTGTGGATGATTTTCTGGCACTGGTTTTGCTTCATGAACTTCCAGCTACAATTAGATAAAGAAAAAGAAAGAAAAAAGAAAGAAAAAGGAAGGGGGAAGGTTACAGACAATACACATTAAGTTTGGGAAAACAAAAACAAACCCCAAAATAAATGACACCACACAAAATTGACAGTTATAAAAACCAAACAAATAAAAGAAATTAAACACCATGAACAAACAAACAAAAAAACCAACCAACAAAAAAAATAAAACAAAACCAACAACTGCTTCCAGAAATAAGGCATGCATCTCATTAACTGGATGGATCTAGGACTAAGGGCAGGGAATGGCATGGCAGGACTCAAGGTATAAAGCCAGAGCCAACTACACTGCAGAAACTGAATATATATGAGAAAAAGTGTATTAAAAGATGCAGGCAATGGAAAGCATTGCAAACTTTAGTCCCATCTAGCCCATCATAAAACTGACATCATAAAATGGCATTAGGCAGAAACCACTTGTAAGTTCCTCCTTGCCACTGTTTTAAACAGGACAGCTTGAATTCTTAAAGATAACTGGACTTTTGGGGTTTAAATAACCATATGAAGTAGTTTTCAATATAATACAAATACATAACACAATTATACATCACCTTCAATGGTTTAATCTGGTCCAACCCCATATATGAATCCGATCTTAAATAAACTGTGTACTGATAGTTTCCAGGCTTGCCTGGTGCTGGGAACTTCAGCTCTACCTACAAAACAGAATTCACGCCTTAGATACTTACTCTAATGTGTCACTTGAAAGCAGTAAGAATTTAAGTACGCTAATGAGCAATAAATACTACTACAGAATAATAATTTTTTTCTTATAAAATAAATAATTATTAATTTCTTACGAGTTACACTTCTCCGAAAATCTCTATAAAATAAAACACAGAATACCCAAGCACAATACCTTCCATGAAAGATGAATAATCGTGTCACATTTTTTTCTGAATTAGATCAAAGTAACTATGTTTTTAAGTACACTCTCTTGTATGCTTCCTAAATCTCAAAAACCCGAACAGGTTAAAATATTTAGCCTGCTGAAAGCATTAGCTCAACTCTACTGTTATTTGGAATTGCACATAAAATCTAGTTTGAAAGAACAAAATACATCAAATCTCCATTTTTCAGAAAAGCAAAGAACACAGCCAAAGGTTACAGTCTCAGAAAGGTTCATATGAGCCGAGGCTAATTAATTTGTCACAGCCTCTGCTTTACAGAAAAAGAACACTTAGTATTTCTCACACATTTGAATAACTTTAAGAATGGTCATTGTGTAGGAATATTGGTTTTCATCAGCTTTTCATATCAGGGGAAAAAAAAAATCATATTCTGCAAGGAAACTCGAAAGTCTTCTTAAATTATCTCTTCTTTCTCCATTATCAATTTTCTTTTATCAGAAGAGTAAGATTTGTCTTCCATCTTAAGAGATAAGCATGAAAAAAATTAAAATCTAAATGTATTTGCATACCATAAAGACACTTCAGTACAGTTTTGCAATGCCCCGAAAGAAAATTCTTCAAGTACTTTACCTCTTCTTTATCTTTTAGTGTACAAACGTGATATGGCATACATATTAGCATCTGCTCCTTCCGATCTGCAATATATAGCCACCACCATTCTTGTTTTTCCTTTCATAAAAGAAAAAAAGAACAAAACCACAAAACAAGATTATTGAAGTCATATAAAACGATGCCCCTACACTTTATAGGTAATTATGATTCACTGGTCCTTATAATACAGATAGAAAGAAGGTGGTTTGTGTGTGTGTGTGTTTGTTTTTTTTTTTAAACTCTTGGATGTGTCTGAATAAAATATATAGCATATACTGCACACCAAAAGCAAACAGGTTATCACAAGTAACTGTCGGTCTCCAAAGGCTATATTCTGTACACTCAGCCTAAGCTACCATGTGAGACACAGAACCGTTCTGAAGAATTGTGTTGACTAAGCATTAACAAGCAGCTTCATGCAATGTAACACTACCTTAGGTGCTTCAACAGAAGTCCAGCCTGGACAAAAAGGTTGGCATATAAAGCAAGGCCTGCCAAAAGACAGATAAAGTACTCTTCCCAGTAAATCTTTTTCAGGAAAGTATGTTTTGCCCCACTTCTTTCCCCCTCCAAAAAGTGTGAATCTCCTGAAAGTTGGTATTTCACAGAATCACAGAATTGTAGGGGTTGGAAGGGACCTCTGGAGATCATCTAGTCCAACCCCCTGCCAGAGCAGGGTCACCTAGAGCAGGCTGGACAGGAAAGCGTCCCCGCAGGTTTTGAATATCTCCAGAGAAGATATTTGGACATATTGCGATTTCACTTCAAGGAAGTATGAACCACAGGCAGTATTGGTATTTGTAAAGGATACCCAACAACTGCTGCCTATCACACACACCTTTCAAAATAGCTACAGGTCTCAAAGGTCTTGCCACTGCACATGCTAAAGCACAGCTCCTAAACGAAATGAAATTAAGTGAGTGCAGTCGTCCATAAAAGACAACACCACCATACAAAAGTAATAGTTTATCCCTCATTTGGAGTCAGACTTTTAAGACTGTGGTGCAGTTCAGCAGCATAGACACAACCATTCTCAAATGGGAAAGACTACAGCTCTTCAACATCAGCTGCTCTTCATTTAACCACTATTCCTTTTTGACTAACTCTCTGGCACACATTTTAGGCAAAATCCACTTTGTTTTAATAGAAGCTGAAACCTTTCTATTGCAAATAAGTTAGTTTAGTACTGCAAAGCAAGTTTCTGTTCCTTCACCTCCTTAAGTCTTTTCTTTAAAAAAACTGGGGGGGATGAGGAGAAGACTTCTTCAATTTTATGAAGAAGTATTTTAGTAGATAGGTAACAGTCACAACTGCATAATCTTACCCTTAGGGGAAAAAAAAAGAGGGCGGAAAACCCCACACCTTTTAGACAACGCAAATGATAGATTGCTGAAGTGTGTTCCAAAACAATTTTTATCCACCCCGATGGTCCGGAAACTGATCACGTTTGTAACAGACTGGAGCCCTAAAGAGCACATCTTATAACAGTTACAAAGTTAAGCTCCAAACAAGGAGACCAATTTTTTATATATTTACACCAACAACAATCAGTTCGTTGCTTTGGTGCCACACGAAAGCAGTTGTTTTGTTTTGTTTTATTTGTAATCTAACAGCATTAGAAGGACTGAATAAAAGGATACAGTGGACTTCAACACCACCACTGATCCCCTTCCAAATTCCACAGGTGGGAAGCAAATGCTGTTAATATGTAGAATTTGAAGAATTTTTGTCTCTACTGAAAGAGTCAAGNTTGTTTTGTTTTGTTTTTTAAACACTTCAGAAGCCAATGTTTGGTGATCTGAAATTTAAATAATGCAGGTTGAAAACTTACAAAAGCTAAATTAACTCCTCTCTTTTCAAGTGACTAATTGCTATGCTAGTAATAATTATCACCATCTCACTGAAATATTCAACTAGCAAACTAGAGATTTACAACGGCAAGACACTCACACCAGCAGCCAAAACACCCTGATTAGCACCGCTGAGTCCCAGAGCAGGGGAGTTTAAAATTAACTCAATGTGTTAATGCCCGTTTTACAGTGTATAAAAGTAAAAGCAACTGCACCACAGTAAAGCAACAGCATTCCTTCACGTGTTTAGCACAACAGGCAACCGAGAACAGGACAAAACCCTACTCACATAGTATTTAAGACCAGAATTTGTAGAATTATAAGTAGTCCTTTTAACAGCTATACTAAGTGATTTTCTTTATGAAAAACTGTCCCACGTCATTATAAGGCAGAAGTTATTTTATCTGTAAGTTTCAACAATAAATATAATGTCAATCTGCTTGACAGCTGCAGCAAAGAAGAACCTTATGCAGTCTAAGTGTTTATTTCCTAGCCAAGGGGCCTCTAGGAATAGAAGGATAAACAGTATAAATAGTACAGAGGAACAAGAACTACAGGACCTAGCTCCATTACAGAAATGGCTACTCGCCATTTTGGGCCTATAAGGACTTTGATCATAGAAAAAAGAAACTGCGTTTGTATCAATGTTATTTTTGATGCTACCAAAACACTGTGCTGACTTACTATGCATTGTGCGTGTTTCCACCACTCTTAACGGCAAGGAATAATTTTTTTTTAGAACAAAGATAAAAACCGTCAACTGGATTTTCACAAAAACTGGTAAAAATAACAGCTGGGGGGGAAAGAAATACCAGAACAAACGACATCCATTGATCTGATGCTCAAAGGGATCTATACAGTAAACTCATTGGAAGTAAAGCTCCTGACCCCAAAGTATCACCGCTTTTTTATAGAAAGGACAACTTGCAGGAGTGTCATTTTCCTCTCACTTACTGGGTGGAATTTAAAGTTTGTGCCTGTGAGAATCTGGCAAGCTAACAGGCACACGGGCAAAATGCCCTTTAACAGATGGGTGCAAGGTTTGGCACGCCAGGGAACCAGTATGTTCATGAAATTGGAACACCAGGGCCAGTTCCTACCTAAAAATGTCAAAACTACAATCTGTGCAGTTTCTGGATTCATGGATGTAGGAGTAGCAGATAATTATTTCGGAACCTGCACAGATAAAAGATGCATCTCTGCCAGAGTAATCAACTGCCCAAAAACTTACATGAAACAGTGTTAAGGCTACCTCCTGAGAATAAATATATTAGGCTCAGCTACACTCAAACATCCATAAATTCTGGAAACACAGAGATTCACACAACTACAGCATTTCATCCTTAACTCTGCATCTCTGAACCGGCCATGACCAAAATACACATAATACTCTAAATGACAGATGAAAAAACCATCCAGAGAGTACGATGGATTCTGCTCTTCAGACCTTGCAAATCGACTCTATCCAAACATGCTCCAACTGCAGCTACGGCACTAAGTACAGCTACATTCAACTTCTAGGGAATCAGTGAAGAGAGGTTGGAAAATCTACAACTGCAGTACCATGAGATAATACGTGTGTATCTTTCAAGTTCAAGTATTCAGTTCAGCCCTAGATACTTTTTTTTAGCATAGTACTGCATTTAGGTTTTATCATAAAACCCACCAGCAGCTCAGTTACACACAGCTGAAGCTTAAGCAGCTTTGTACAGAGTAAGAATAAGCAAAGTCTCCAAAGGAAGTAAAAAAAGTGCAGTAAAAGTGCAGTGAGGTAAAAAAGAAATACAAATAGTTAGCACCCCTGTGGCACTGGGCAGAGCACGTACTCACTCTTTGAGCTCAGACTGATGACCAAAGCCAGCTGCCTTCGCAGCAAGGAGGTATTAAGACTCAGATGCATCTTTGACATATCTAAGGCAGCCAGAAGAGCAGAATGCCAGTACACCTTTTCCTGTTATGCTGGTGTACTGCTGGAAGCTGTATTGAGAGATGGGAGGGTACCTCCAAGCGTCAGGAAAATACAGCATTAAGATCAGCCATTACAGAACTAGACATCGTGAGGCCACACGACTCTCAGCTAAGGGCTTCCGGAAAACAATTTCTTTGGTTTATTTGTATATCCTTGCATATATATGCATATGCCTAGCATCCCACCTCCCTGTTATTGGAGATAGCGTGATGAGAGAGAAGAGATCCTAGATAAGTTCCCCAGACAGACAGCAGGGAAGAAAGGAAACCCTCTGAACCACTGGCCTGGAAAGAGTGGCCAAATACTCCTTCCTCCTGGTTACAGTCTGGTCACCTCTCAAAGACCTAACTTATTTGCTCAGAACACAAAGCCCATGCTTTAAAAAATCCCATCTTTTTGGAGGTTTCATTGCTATAATGGGTTTTCAGACACTTATTGAGTGGTTAGCTGTTTGTGGAACAACTGGTGTATCGGAACATACTTTCAACACCAAAGGCTGCTGTAGAGACACCTCAGCCTATCTACTATACTGAGTCACCGCTCTCAAGTACATCCCTTTCTCTGATACCCATCCACAATATATCTGAATATATCTGAAAGGTTTCATTCTGAATCTATCTGTAGCAGATCAGCAGAAAAAAAAGCTTTAGCGTTATTGCCATCAAAAAGGAACCTTAAATTCTATTCAAGTTTGCAAATGTCTGGGAACTGGACAGAAAGAATAATACATTAAAAGCTTTTAGGGAATTACCTGAAGGAGTTTAAGAGGATTTTATAAATGAAGACTTTTTTTAAAATCAAGATTAGCAATTTTTTCAAGTATTAGACTTTTTTTAAAGAGTCCATTATTTACAGTAAAAATATAAAACCAGCAATTAATTTGTATTATATTAATTCTCATGTTTCACAATTGTAATGTTTTCTATTACTGACCTCAGGGAAAAAAAGACTGTAAACGGGATGCGTTATCTTTGACTTCGTTTCAAGAAGGGCTCGTTCCTTTCTCTGTATACTTTGCTGTAATTCTTGCCACTCCTGTCAAAGACAAGTTTAAAGAGTTACGGTGCACTAGCCATCTTTTGCATTAAAAAAAAAACCAACAGACATTTTAGCCCATGGAAATGATACATATGACAAGTTCTTGTGCTATAAGAAACAATACAAAAGGGAAAGGCACATAGAGATTAAGTTATACAGTACGATGAAAAGCAAAAAAATTAAGCAATTGTAAAACTAAAGTGACCATCCATGTTAATATTAAAAAAAAAAACCATCCTCAAAACATAGATCTGTGGGACTGGCACACGTTCTAAACTCACTTCTACAACACTGCCTATAAACACTCACTACATGAGCTGTAAGACTCCTGATTACAAGCTTGATTATTTTCCCATCAGAAGCTTATTCTCACCCTGTACAGGACTTCCAGCTGCACTCTCAAGTCTTCCACTCTAAGACCTGTGGTGCAGAAATCAGAATCTAACACCACAATGCCTCATTCTCAATTACAATCTCTTAACCCACAATTTTGAATGACTAACTTAATAATTAATAGTTACTAGAGTCTATTAAGCCCATGTACAAATTTGTTCAACTACTGCATGCTCATAGTATGCATTATGCACTATGCAACAGCCACTGCATGTAAAGAACAAAGTCCAAAGCACAGGCCTTATCTCACAAAATCTGCAGCAGCTAGTAATCAAATTAAGCTGAAAGAAACATTACAATCTTTCCTTGAAATTAAGCTATTTTTCTCATGCCACTTTTAAGTTTTCTATCTATTCTGCAAAGACTCTTCACTGCCCTCTCTGAGACAGGCTTGCAATGTCAAAGCTCTTATGCTGGAATGAGCTCTGGAAACCTCTGGAGAACAGATATTACTCCTTCGTCCTAGTGTTGCCTAGCCTGAGGGGATGCCAGAGGATTAAAACGCATTTTCTCTCAACCCCAGAGGCAACATTACCCTTCAAGAAAAAGTAAGGCTTACAGCTTCATCATCTTTGTTTTGCTTCTCATCTTGCTCTCTGTCAGACTCTCTGTCACTTCCATCATCTTTTTCACTTTGAGAGTCTCTGTTTGTTTCTTCTTCTTCAGATTCACTTCCTTTATCAGAGATCTCCTCCTCTTCTTCCTTCGCAACTACTTCCTAATGGAAAAGGAAAAAAAAGCAACCACCAAAAACATTTAACTTACTTAGTCTGCATTACTGTAGCATGCAGCATTCACAGCACCTGTCTGAAGGTCGTAGCCCTTATTTCCTATTTTGATCTACACTCTTCTGATGTCACCAAGTATATCTACAGTGAAGTTTAATCCTTTTCACCTCGTGTGTTAAGAGGAGCAGGGAAGCAATCTTCCTTCCCCATGTGGCATCCACAACACAAATAGGAGAAAACAGTATTTGATTCTGGGGTTTCAAAAAGCCGTTAAGAAAAGAAGAGAGAATATAAGAAAGTACCTACAACATGGCCCATGAGGTGGAGAAAACACCAAGTAGTGGGAGCACAGAGGTACTAAAGCTACTTAATTTACCAGAAGAAAGTCTCATTTCAGTTTTTTCCTTTAGAGGAAAAGTAGAAGGTACAGACCAATTCACCTCCCAAAAGACAGCATAACAAGAACTAATAAGAAGGGACTATGAAGCCAGACTTCTGAAGTAGTTGGGCACAACTTTCAGCAGGCCGCTGGAAACGTCACTGTGGTGGCACCCTGATTATTTTATCAGTAATTTTGAAATGTAAAGAAAAAAATGCTATTTTAGGAGATATGCTTTACAAAAGCAACAGACAGATACAAAAAAACCCATCAGATTAGGAATGATAAACTGAACAAAATACTAAAATATCAAGGAATCTATGAGCTATACCCCATTAGCTTGTTTTTGCTTCTGCTGTTTCGGTGGCTGCAATGAAGGTGGCACAGGTTTCTTTTTCACTGGCTTCTTTTTCTTTGATTTTGAAGCTTTCTTGGTTCCTTTATTCTTTTGCTGCCATCCTTTGCTCTTAACTTTGTTGACATCTCCTTGCTGTAGGAAAGCAATATTTAAAATATTTATTCTATTCATTAAATTTCAGGAATTCACTGTACTTTAAGCATTTTAAAGTTAGATATAACTTAGGAAGTTAGAAAGCACAGCTGAGAAGACACTTCAGTAGGCATTCCTGAAAAAAAAATATGCTTGAGAAGCGCACAATTAGCAACTCAAGATCTGAAAGGAAGTTCTCTTTAGCCAGCACAAAGAATATTCATTGTGCACTTACCCCATCTTCTGTTGGTTGCTCTTCTGCTGCACATATAGACTGTTCCTTTTCAAACACTTCCTGGTTAGAGAAAGAAGTGAAAACTATTAATGCCTCTCTGTACCAAAAGAGCAAGTTATTATTTTATATTTGAACTTAAACTAAATCACCTTAATTAGGTCTGAAGGTTTTACAAATGCTTTTATCAGTGACAAACACAACAGCAGATTAACAGATCAAAAGTAAATGCTGTTTCCAACATTTGGTCTAGGATTTTTCCATCACTAGCATTATAAAGAAATTCAGTAACAACATGTCATCTTGTTCCAAAGAATCTACTTGTTTTATAAAAAACAGAAATCCCGCATCACAAAAGCAAGCAGTAGTAAACATGCAGACTCTGCTCCAGCTGCCAGAGCATTAAAAACTTCAACAGCTGCACTGCTACTCAGGGACACAGGACAACAAATCAAACCAGAAATATGAAACGTTAAGACAAAACACAATGTTACTATTATGCAGACCAGAACATCTCTATGTAAATGGAATTTTTTCATGCATTTCTTCAAAACATACTACATGCCATCTAAACTAAAAATAAATATCAGTAATAAGGAGCTGTCTTACATAAATATGGCAAATATGAGATACCACCATAAAAAAAAGCAGCATACAAAAGGCTAGCTCTAGGTTTTTAGGTTATGTATCTCAATGCCAGAGTGCCTAGCAGCGTTCTCATAGAAAACATCTTAAATGAGTTTTCTGTATGCTGTCAGATGTTTTAACTAATGTCAATAAGCTCACAATTTTCAGTTTCCTTCATTTTTAAGGTCCAGCATAGCGATACAGTGCTTTTACATTGAGATGATGCATTCTGAAATCCATCATGTGAACACATGGTACTTGTATATACAGACTGCTTTCTGCTGAACTGGCTTCGATGGCTAGCTGACCAACTGTTATACTCATGCTTGTATGCCTTACCTTAGAGGCATAACTCAGACTTTCCATTTACTTAGACGATTATCTGAACAGTACAGATGCAAAAATTGACACTGTGAGCTTCGTTAGGTACTACGTTTGTTTAGTTTCTGTGCTTTTTTAGTTTCTGTGGTTTTTGTTCAAAGAAAGTCATTACTACATTTTAAGCTAAAAAACAAGCACAACTCAGAACTTTAACTACTAGGGTGTAGAATTATTTTGGTTATGCCACATTGCTACCCATTCAGCAGTCCACTTTCTTGATGTGGCACTGGTGTACCTCCTTTTTATTAAGTTATGTATATTCTGCTGGACTGAGTTTCTTTCATAAAAGTGTCTAAAACACCCAAGAGATTTGTAACATTATGAGCCCACAAAGTGAAATCAAACACTGTCCTAAGGACTTGAGTGAATACTTTATTCTAGTTCAAAAACCAAGTTTCTGAATGTCTCTTTTCCTGTTATTCACAAACCTCAGGGCAGTATCGCTTGCCATATTCTTTTACTGTTCCCTAGACAACTGCAACGGGTCAGACTGAACTTTGGTTTGATTCCAGGAAAACTTTCTAATTCAGAAAAAAAAAAAAACATAAGGGAGGATTAAGAGCACAAGTTCTCAATTTCAAATCTTAATTTTACAGTTCTATCTACAAAACACTATGTTAGCTTGCAAAGAAGAAATGCCTGTTTATTAGCATATACTTGCAGTTACCCTGAAAGAACAAGTATTCTTAATACTTACTGCCATGGTCTGTCTTGTTAGTGTGACCAGAACAGTGACAAGAGAACCCACTGTAATATTGTTGCTGTCTTCATCATCCAAAACTAGTGTAAAAACAAAAGCAACACATCTATTAAGCTTCTTTAAAGCCTTGTTTGTCCATTAGACATTGTTTCTGTCTAAATATAAGCATACAAATTCCAGATTTTTTTAACAAAAAATAATTTCAAAATATTATTTAATAAGTCTCCTACAACCTCAAATATACTATTAGGATGAGGGCTGGTAATTCAGCAAACTATAAAACAGCAACATTGAGTTTGAAATTTTAATTGCATGAAAGTTAGAAAATTCAAAGTTATAGCTGCTGTGGGAACCATAACTCTGTAATATTGTGCATTATATATTAAAGCATAAAAATTCAGAAACATGAAATACCACACATGACCAAAGGGACCCTGTTATATTTGTTCTGGGAATCATAACTTTGATTTTCCTGACTTTCATGTGATTAACAACTCAATTTCAATGCCACATTAACAATCATGCATTTAATTCTTTTTTAAATAGAAGACAAAGGAAAATAAAAGAACAGCAATGATTATTTTAACTAAAACATCAAACATAAAACCCACAGGAAAGCCACTGAGTTTATATATCCAGTATATGAACCGGATATTGTCCCAGGTTGGGGAGGAATAGAGTTATATCCCAGTGTGGATTTCCCACCACCACCACCCGAGAAAGCAGTTTTACATGTATATTTTATATAATGGTAATATCAAACTAAATAGAAAAGCATATGCATTGTTCAATCCTCCATATCACACCCGAGTACAGTTGTGTGACAAATGAAGACTACAGACAGAAAAGGACTACTTGCCAAAACATGGGAAGGTACTCCAATACTAAATTTTGGGCAGATTTACGACTGTGTACAATCCTGTGCTACAAGATAAAGTCTTTTTTGTGTTTGTCTTTAAAAGCACACATAAACAACATTTAGAAATACCAAGCTTAACAGACTTTTGCTTCTTTCCATTAATGTTTGCTTTTCACAGAGGACTACACATAAGCCAAATTACAAATTAGGCTACCCAGACAAAACATACCACATTGTGAATTTCCAATTTGTATTGTTACCATAACTAACGATACAAATTAGAAACAACCTTTCATGTATCTCATATTTACTAGTACTAGTCTTCTACAAAGGGAAGGAGACCGCAGAACCAATTCACTTTCCACTGAAAGGCTGCCTAACAGGAACTGCTTAATAATATACCTCATCTTCAGAGAGCAAGAGCATTATACATTCATTGAAACAGTGCACACAAAAGGTGGCTGAGCAAAGCATGGACAAATTCTGCCAGACATAAAAACCATACAAGGATTAGCACGAAGGCACCATGAATATTTAGTCACCAGGGTCTCCAACTCAAAAATCTCACAAAGGACTCTCCATGCTGGAATAAGCTGAGCATAAATTCTGGAATAAGCACAACTCTTTAAGATAGCTAATAAAAGTGGTATTTCAACCAGAATTCCACATTGCTCATGAAATATTAAATCAACGGATGAAATACCAGATAAGCTCCTGCAGGAGAAACTACTGCTGGCTTGGGAATCTGTGAATGTTTTAATGTACTTTATCTCCTCAGACTATAAATCTTACATGCAAGAGCCCGCCACTCAAAAAAGCATGTAATTGCCAGGCCACATAAATAACAGTGAGCTGTGTTTCAGCATCCTCCAAAAGCTTACTGCCAACAGACTATCAAAATGTCAGAAGAGCGACATATACAGAACAAAAGGACCTCCCACTCACCCTGTGGTTTTATATCCATAGTGACATACGGAAAGCTGCCAAGGACAGCCATAACTTCATCATATTTCTTATCTTCTAGGAAATGCAGTAAATTACGACGATCAGAACCTTTCAAACTCACCAAATCCTGAATACTTTTGATTTTATGCTGAATTAAAAAAAAGAAAAAGGAAGTCACATGGTAGCAGAGAACACAGTCCACAAAACCTCTTGAAAATACATCATTTGTATCCCCACATTACTAACACATACACACCATTTGGTTTGTTCTTATAAAAAACATACTTTAGGAAACTAGCAAGCATATGTTTTGAGAAACAATAAAACAAAGAGGTTGCATTCAAACCTGTTAAATAGCACTGCTTTGAACGTTGGTGTGTCCTATACTATGTCAACCTCTTAGACACTGAACACATTTCTTATAAAAGTACTACTTCAGACAGCTTCCTCAGAAAGCTGAGCCAAGAAATTTTACTAATTGTGTTCTTTATTTAGAGTAATTCAATGCTTTGTGATTTATATTAGCAGGAATGAGTTACTTTTTTTTCTTTCTTTCTTTTTAATACTGAATTGCAAACAAATCCAAAACCATTCATTTTAAGATCTGAAGGCCTGAGCAAAAAGGATAAAACAAACACAGATTTGTCTGAACACTTGATTACTTCGGTCCATTAGCAAAGTGTGTATTTTATTTAAAACAACTTCATGCATCTAGGTAGACTAACCATACCTCCACTCCAGAGGACTGTCTTTTTGAAAAGTTCAATGAATGGGAATTCTGTACAAATAAGCCAAATGAATTGGTCTCATCCCTCTTTCGGGGAAGGACAGGTAGGATTATGAGATGGCCAAATTCTTGATTTCTGTACTTCGTTACACTGCACACGTCAAAAAATGCATTTAAAATTGTGCACTTTTTTGTAGGCTCCCTGTAGTTTAGGGCTGGATTAAGAAAAGTAAGTGTCTGATGATACCTATAACAGAATGGTTCTTTTATTTCACCCAAAGGAAAAGACCACTTGACTATTTGATGAACAAGCTATCTTCAAAGGGGATTAAAAAAATTCAGTACTCAAGAATTCTCTATCTTCACACTAACACAGAAACATTTAAACACCACCTAAGGCTGTAGTTAAAGCTAAACAAACTTCCATTAGATAAAAAGAATATTTTTAAGATTGATAAGAATTAATCATCGTAGTAAGACTATCACAAAAGTCAACACCTCCTACTAGAAGAGAACTGCTTGTTTCTAACAAAGAATTCCTAGAAGATGTACTACAGTCAAACAGACGAGCAGGTTTGAATACAGTGATACAGTCAGTGCAGCAGGAGTGAAGATTCATATGCAGGTATTCAGACAAGACTGTTCTCTTTCATGCTTAAATTCTACAAACACCAATTCTTATCCATGTAGTAGCAGTGCTACTATTATGTTATGCAGTTGCATACTATGTATCTATGCAGTATGCAACTACACAGCAATAGGTTTTTAAAGCATCCTCTTTCATACATAAAGGATGACAAAATCTGAAATACTTCCTACAGTAATTGATTTATTTTTTTTCATTTTATGAACTCCTCTGTGCTACCTCCCAAATATATTATCTATCAAACCAGATTAAGAATTTTGTAAAGCCAAACAAGGAGGGAAAAAAAAATCCCAGTAGGGTATTCCAGATCTATACTGGAAAAATGTTATATTAAATAGGAGATAGCACTCTGTAATAAGGAAACCCTGTTTCTTCTGATTGCAAGGTCTACGTAGACTGATCTTTTACATGCTTTTACATGACAAGACCTCTGTTCTTAATTCCCACCTCCTGGTCTAGTGGGAGGTGTCGCCCCCATGGCAGGGGGGTTGCAACTAGATGATCTTCAAGGTCCCTTGTAACCCGAACGATTCTATGATTCTATGTGATGGCCTTTAAAGAAACATTTTTATTCTCTTAGTTCATGACCTTCCTTCCTTATAGGCAAACCGGTAAAGAAGTAACGGAAAATGTTTTAAAATGTTACCAAGTATCACTCAGAGTTTTATACCTTTTTATGATTGGAGACCCGCCTAAGGTTGTCCTCTTCAATGTGAGGCAGCTGCAAGAGGGGAGACTTGAACTGCTGAAGTCCCTGGACAGTCATCTGGGAAAGCTTCATGCAATTTTCCAAAGATCCCAAAGATGGAGCACGGAACTCCCTTTCTTGGGGAGAATGAAACAGATATTTTTAAATTTTTTTTTCTTACACTTTTACAATGTATACTTATGTTACAGACTACAGAAAACCTTGGTTTTAGTCAAGCAAAAGAAAGAGGCATCTTCAATTGTTCAGCATAATTAACCAGGCAGCCTTTTTACTCTCATTGCAGTCACACAGCTCAGCAGACATTTTCTTCCCTCTATATAGACTAGCACAGCTGAACTCTAAGAAAGGGCAAGACTTCCATCTAACATTGTCTCAGGGAAGAACAGCACAATGCATCTAATGCAATTATTATAAAAACTCCACCACTTAAGTTTAAAACAAATCAAAAAAAGCAAGGAAAAAAACAAACACAAAAAACCCACCAAATTTGTAAGCATATCATTAAATACAGTTTATCATTAAACATTAATCTTTTACAATACAATACATTATTTATAAGATTTTTATCTTGAGATAAACATAAAGGTAGCAGCCTTTACATGCGAGAAAAAAAAATGTAGGTATAACTGAAACTAAGCAGGGCATATTATGTTAGAAGGCAGTAAGAGTAGCTATAAAAATATCAAAGGCATGGCTTTTATAAGTAAACCTAGAGGTTAAACAGGGTATCTGAGCAAACATCTATTTGACTTTTATTTTAGAAATTACCTGTAATTCCGTTAATGTTCTAAAGTACAAAGAGGGATACACTCTACATAATTAAAATAACCAAAAACAGACAAGGAGAAAGTTTTAACCAGAACAGAGCAAAAGAAAAAAATTAATCATTTAATACTCTTCTTCATGTCTGCAGAGAAATGGAAAAGCAAAGGAGACAGGTTTCCATATGCTGCTATTTAACTTTGTTAGAGAACTGTCCAGTCATAAATAAGACTTCTCAGAACACTGTTTAGAAAACTCATTTCAGAATTCCCCTGCAGCTCATGAGCAATGTTCGGGTCACTCTGTATATACACTTCGCTGTGAAAGAGAAAAATAAGTTAGATTCTCTTCAGCGAGCCAAGAGAAAATTAAGGTACTTAATTCTTAATTTTTTTTCTGAGCTCCTATGTGGCATATAAAGGATTGAAGGCAATTTTAAACAAGTATTACAGAAAGCACTGGTAATTTAGAATGCCTGTCATTTCACTTAAGAATCAGCATGTGTATTTTCCCTACAGTTTAAAACCTTTGCTCAGAAAGAAGAAAAAAACACCAGCCTTTGATTACATCGACTGTTACAGGTATATTCTGCATATAAATATATAAAAATAAGCATGGATACAAGTATCTCTGTGTGTACATACACAAATATATATGTATACAAATACGTATATTTGGTAATGGATGCATTTGGCTGGTATTGGTATATTTGTGACACCACAACAGGGGCAGAGAGGCATCTTTCAATAGATGGCTTAGACAGATGGTCAGAAGGAATATGCCCACTCTGTCAGGGCTGTGTGATCGTGCTTACCACACGATCAAGGCAATTAGGGACGTGGATAAAAGCAGGTTTACTTACACCTGGGTGAGAAGGCAGACAGGCTGCAACCTGCACCTGACCAAAAGGGTACCAAAGCAAAAATTGCTGAAGGTTTAAGTGCCAATGGCCACGTATTTTGATAAAAAGCAAGTTTACGTTAATTTTAAAACATTTTACAGAGTAAATATGAAAAGTAACAAATCTGACCAAAAAAATCCAAATTCGGTGTTTTCAGCTTGTTTTGTCCTTCATCATGTTAAATGCGTATGAAAGATCACTCCACCACCTCTGCTCCACCTGCCCTTGTCCCCTCAAATGGCCTGCTTATTCATTAATTACACCAAGCTATAAATACATCAGTCATCAAATCAAATTACATGGCAGGAGCTGTGGTGGCTTTTGTTTTTTTTTTTTTTTAAAATCCATTATACTAATAAACACTGTGAAGACCATACACAAAGCAAAGAGAAAAATAACACCAGAGGGTGGGTGTCAGGAGGATAGGGCCAGGCTCTTTTCAGTGGTGCCCAACAACAGGACAAGAGGTAATGGGCACAAATTTGAACATAGGAAGTTCCACCTAAACGTGAGGAGGAACTTCTTTCCTTTGAGGGTGGCAGAGCACTGGAACAGGCTGCCCAGAGAGGTGGAGGAGTCTCCATCTCTGGAGACATTCAAACCCCGCCTGGACGCGTTCCTGTGCAACCTGCTCTGGGTGACCCTGCTCTGGCAGGGGGGTTGGACTAGATGATCTCCAGAGGTCCCTTCCAACACCTACCACTCTGTGATTATGAACGGAACTACCCAGCTAGAAATACTGATAAGTAACAAAGATGTTAACTTCTACCATTCAAAAAAAGTAGTAATGTAAAGACTAATTTTCCAACTAAATAGCAAAAAAATTTACTTTTCCTCTCACCTGTCTTTCACCTCCCCCATAATTTTTTGGCTGCTGCTAAGGAAAGTCATAGGATATTTAAATTAAAAAAACCCCATACTGCAAACCAAGTTAATAAAAGAACCCTACGTATTCTCTGACAAACTGACTTTTGCAGGAAATCCACCTAGAGCTTTGAGACCACAGAGCACTAGTCAAGAGCAGAAATTCTTCTCTTTCTTAAAGCATTGACTCATCATCTATATGACGGTAGAAAAATATTTTAACAAAGTTGGAGAACATTATTTTGGTTTCCTGAAAAATAACACAGGACTTCCTATTCCCCAAGAGTGGATTTGAGGAGAGACAGTATAGCTTTTAACAACACACAACAGCCCCACCATAAAATGAATGCCATTACTCCACATGTTTTGACAGCTTCTGCTCATCAAAAGTGCACAAGACAAGATGACCTTTAATCATCCAAAACATATGACATTAAAGTAGTCAATCACAAATTTAAATGCAAATCATAGCTGCTTGTGAAGGAATGGTCTACACCTGGGTCAAACCACAACCTCTACCTGACACTGCAGCTTCCCACCTGAAGTAAGAAATGCACTTGGACTGGCAGCTGAATGCAGCTGAACTGACACCTAACCTTTCTTCAGACAGTTACTAGCGCACATTCCATGCTTTTTGGCAGCAAACACCTCACTTGGCAGAGCAGCCACCTGCTTATGATACTTAAGAATGATCTCAAAGAAGCCATCAAGATAATTGAGACCCCCTGACTATCAACTACCAGTTAATCGTCACAAAGCAAGGGATGCCACAGAGCATAGCT
This sequence comes from Stercorarius parasiticus, assembly GCA_013396915.1. Classification (NCBI taxonomy): domain Eukaryota; kingdom Metazoa; phylum Chordata; class Aves; order Charadriiformes; family Stercorariidae; genus Stercorarius; species Stercorarius parasiticus. The sequence goes on along the minus strand of VWZL01001098.1, from coordinate 132,549 downwards.
TATTTTCAGGGAGCTGCATGTAAAAAGAAAGTCTCACAGACTACGCGAAAAATCAAGCGAGAGAGTACATTTTATCTAAAGGTAGCTCATAGTTGCCACATATTCCACCGGCTGGAAAAAGCTTAGCAGTAACTAGAATCTGACTGGACTGAAATGAAAATAGTATCAATTTTGGTTTTATGAAAGCAAATTAAAGCTATTCCTTGCAAATAACAAATCCAAATAATAACAAATTCAAACTCACTTGCAAAGAATGATAGCTCTGTTAAAAATTAAGAAGTAACCATGATTAAACGATTTTTTATGTCAAACCTACACTCATTCTTTGATGATGGATTGGTTCTAACGGGGTCTGATACGAAAGGCAGCGTCTGTGGCTTTTATGGGGATGCATAAGCAGCCTGAAGTACCACTTTTCGCTATCTGGGGAGGCAGGAAGCTTGTCCTGGTGAAGGGCTCAGACAGCAGAGCTTCATAAATCTCATTCTGTGATGTGCTGTCCTTCATGTATCCCAGTCTTTCTTGTATCTCCTTCAAGAACAGCTGATACCGGACCAATAGTTGAATGCTACATGGACATTTTTAAAATAGACTAAGAAAACAAAGTGGCAAGATTCTGAAGAGCCATCCAAGGTGCTTTTCTCAAAAGACGTGATCACAAAGTATGCGTAAACGGTTACAGATAAATTTTTAAGATAATTATAATACAGGATATTTGAAAAACAAAGGAATGTAGCACAATATGAGTCTCCTCATCCCATCATCAACTTCGGCTTCACAAAATAAGATTTGTCCCCAAAATATTTCTTTAGCTAATATTAACACATGCCATCATCTTTGTACTTTCACAGATCAGGACTGCTGAACATCTATGGCTAATTACAGCATGTGATGATTTTATGTACCATGTCGAGGATGACATAAGTGAAAGCTAGAACTAAACCCAGAAACATCTGTAGTTAAGTTTTAAGCCACTTAAAATTATGTTAATATGACAAATACATAAACTTAAACAAAATAGACACTCAAAATTTTCAATATTAACTTTAATTTTACTCATATCTTTAAAAAAGTAAACAAACAATGACACCTTTTCAATTTCCAGTTTGTTCCCCACCAGTAGTCAGCAGGGGGGCAAAATTCTCTCTACATGTACAGTGATCAAAAAACAGGGCCAACATTTTAAATTTGCTAAGTGACAAGCAGTAAAAATAGCAATTTTCCTTTACATCAAAGACAAAATTCTGTAATGGTTTACCTTCAAGTCCTCAAATTAATTATTGTTGGCCTGATGGGCAACTGTTTGTTATCACCTTCCTTTTAATGCTTTGTGCTGAGAGCACTGGCATGGAAGTGAGAGGAAATGTTTGGTACAAGTGTCTGAATACTGCCATTTTAAAACTTTGGAAATAATTTTGAGAAAAATCTGATAAAGAAATACCAAACAAATCCTCAACTATACCTATGATACACTTCTACTTTTTTTCCAAATCTATGGAAGTAATTTCTACCATACATAATGACAGCTATAAATTCTTATCCACCTTCACAGACTCATTGCTGGAACTTCAAAGCAGTTTATTAAATACACTGCATCTATAAATAATCATTTTACTGTCATATTAAAAAGGCATCTCCAGAAGGTATATACAGAACTAGAGGAGAATAATACAGCTACCTGGAGGTCACTCAAACTGTAAAGTATATCCTGTACTCTGTAAAGTATCTTATTTCAGCTTTTACAAGAAGAGCTATAGGCAGCTTTTCAAAGGCTTCCAGTTCTGTTCCATAAAAAAAGCTTCTGGCTGTATTATTTTGGTTTCATTTTGCACAAGAGAAAACAAGTATTTGCTATCTAATATATACATAGGCCACCCTAAAAGACATCTTCCAGAGGTTTGAGGAACTTTTATAAAAAACCTATCCAGATATAAACAAAAAAAAGACAAACCTACATTTGGCATATGCAAGGGCTTACAAACAAGTAAAAAGATGTCTTCATTCAAGCTCTTTTCATAATTAGCTATAATACATGGACTTGGTCTGGCTGAGCTAGCAAAACTTTAAAGAAAAAAAAAACCAACCACACTTCCAAAAGAGCTACTCAACTACTTAGCTTTTTATGAAATAAATTATTAAACTAATAAAGTTTCTTTGCAACTTTGTTACAATGCTAGTCTGGAGAATATTCACAAAAACATATCCACAGCTGAGCTCTTAACTGATACTCACTAACAAATATAATCTAATGTTTGGTGAAGATTACTTCTGTAACGAAAAAATATGGCTACTGTTTACTTCCAGGTTTCAAGTTTTCTCCCCAGCAGTCTCGCAGACAAATAAAGATAGGGTTTAAAAGAGAACTAGAAATATACTTCATCAATACTTCTTTCTAAAATAGAACACGTAAGCCAGCATGCAACATCCTTATCTGTTCACATCCCCTCTCTCATACTTTATCTGGTTAGGAACACAATTTCCAGCACCACCTGCAATAGTGCTGGGAAAGATACCCCCCAAAACCATTCTTGTTAGGAGGCTATCAATGCTTGTTAAAGGATTTTTGGTATAGTAAAGATCACCCAGTGAGTATTATTTGATAGCAGACAAATTACTAGTTTGGCATTAAAAAAAGAGAAAAAGCCTTGCCTATGTTTGTTGGAATAAAGGAATGAGATCCCAGTCTCTGTTTCTTTACACCGCAAGCAACCATTTCCACTGTAATTGCCTTTTTACAGTAAAAATAAAAAAGCTTAAAAATGACATTTCAATTAAATTATAATTTCTATGGGAATTACAGCAAAGCACCTGCCCGTACAAGTTCAGAAAAAAACCTACTTAACAGGCTAAACAGCACAGGATCCTGAAATGGAGAAATATGAGCAGCATACAAAGAAATGATCCAAAACACAAGTGACACTCATAACAAGAGGGGAAGAACCGTCAAAGCGTGAATGAAAAGATGGATGAACACAAGGTTTAATTTGTGTTATACTAAGTGCTTTACTACCAAAAATGGATGAGATCTTTAAGAAAAGGTTTTCAATTGCATTTAAGGAGAAACTTGTAATCGCAAAAATTAGAAGATGAACACACATACTAAAGATTTCAGAGTAGGGCTTGGCAGCAGCTGCAGCATTTCAATCCTCAAAATAGAGAGCTCTCTCATTACAGTAAAAAGACAAAAAGTGCATTTAGGCATTTCTAAATGTCACAGGTTATGTACCCACAAGAATCAAGGACTTTATGAAGTATCGCAATGAAGAATCATATTTATTAGTTTTTAATTATACTGTTTCTTTTCTTACCTTCACGGCTTCGAGCCATTATTATTAGTTGGCAGATTACATTAATCATTTCTTGAAGTAGTGCAGGACTCTTTTTCAGGATAAACTGCTGATCTGCAAGACATAACTGGCTGCAATTATGCTGCACTTCTAATAGGAAAAAAGGAGACAGTTTACATGAACTGGACATTTAGTGGTGCAGTCTTCATTTATATTCATTTTTGTGTTATTGAAAATAGCACTTTATTCTCATTGACACATCCATCTGTAACATTCCCTAACACAACAGGAAAGAGCAAGTGCTAAGAGGGATTTTTGTATTCCAGACAAGTGGCTTCCACACCAAGTGAAGAAGTATTTACCAGACTCATCTAAAAAAGCAACAGAATGGAACAGACAATTTACCAGTCTTATTAAAATATCTTGAATTCTGTAGATAACTACAGGTTTAAAAAAATGGATTTTAAATTTTAGGTAAAACACCAGTTTTGGGATAAACATTATTTCTGAAGTACTAACTACTTTCGAATACAGATCTGTGAAGTTATAAGTATAAACAGTAACTAAGTGGCAAGGAAGATGAGAGATTTTTAGTAACTATTTAAAATTCATAATTTTTCTTTTGAAAGAAACTGGAAAAAATGAAGGAAAGTATTTTCACTTTTTTGTTTTTTAATTTGCATTAAAATATAGAACAACTCAAGTCTGCTGGTCAGCCTAAGAAACCATGAGTTTCATAGCTGAAACTTAAGAACTGCATTTAGAAGCTTTCAGTTTGCATATTTACAAGTATGAAGGACTGCAAAACACAAACTGAAGCTCATATGTAACTGATATTTAAAGTTCTAATCTTGTCATCTTTGCTTCACATAGTGAGCGAAAAAGTACAAAAATAGCCACATATGGAAATGTTACGGAGAGCAATATTATGCTTGTCTTCGACTTCTTTACTCTGAAAAGCAAATATATTTCACACATTTTAACATTTTATTCTATTACAAAGAGAAAAAAAATTTATCAAAGTCACATTTGCAGCCAAAAAGAATTAAGAAGTAGGATATCAGTATTACAGGACTGTCAAGAGAATGAGTAAACGGTAAGTAAATGTTTTAAAGACTCATTAAAGTTGAAAAACCACATACACTGCAGAGATTACTGAGCAGAGATCCATTCAACTCTTTAATGGACAAGAATGAGTACTGTAGCATGCAATGTGTTGCTCTGTTTCCAACAATATCCGATTAGGGAAGAAGCCATTACCTTCCTCAAGGACCTCAGGAACTTTCATCCTGGCGAGATGAGTCAAGAGCAGAACTCTGGCTTTCAGGCTGTAAGGGCAGGTGAGCGGAGGCTCGTTCTTCTTTAAATTTATGCCACCAATTTCTCTGATTAACTAAAACAGTTAAACACAAATAGCTATTTTGGTGCTAAAAAGAAACAAATACAGGAGGAGAACAGTTTTCCAGTAAAAAAAGCTACATTCACAAAAGCAAGCCTTTAAGTAACCTTTCCCTGGAAAAGTTCTGTAGAGATGAACATTCGCCATTTTTATTCATAACACAGCTCCAAAAAGTCAAAAAATGTCTTTAAATGCCTTGTTTCAATGTGGAAGTAACGGGGTAAGTAAAGATTTGCACACAAGAAACTTTCCTTGAATAGCATTGAGTAAATTTGTATTGATAGATAAGTATTTTAAAAATTGTATTGTTGTATTAAACCACCGTCTGAAACAGTGAGGAGAACAGTATGCTGAAAGTTATTCCCTGCAGAAATACAGAAATAGTAATGGCACTAAGGCTCTGCTAAGACGTAACATGGAATACTGTGAACAATTCCGAGCAGATAAAATAAAAAGTAATGTAAAATTTAGAAATGTATCAACTGGGAACAGTACCCCAATTCAGCACGTAGCACAATGAGGGAAATGAGCCTTTTGGGAAAGAGGGAATTAAAATACAGCAGCTTTTCTAGTTTAGCAAAATAAAGACAGAAAGAGAACAAATGGGCTATTGCTTCTGTCTATAAATGCATTAAGGATATGCAAAGCAAGAATCATTTAGACTCAAGAATAATGATGACAAAAAACATGGCTATAAATTGGTCACAAACAAGACTCCTAACCACTAGAACAGTAAGTTCTGGAACAGCTTTTGAGTATGACATGTTTACAGGAGACTTGACTGCCTTTTAAATAAAGAATGATTAAGTGTAAAGGGCTTGTACAATGCCAATGCTTGCAACAGCACAGGAGAAGTGATGATCCAGGTGATCTTTTCCAGTCATGTGTTCCCACTGCTGAAAAACCTCACCTAGCCACAGTTCCAGCTCCTTCCTTTAAAGTCCACAAGATGATAAAGAATTTGTAAAAGAGACAAAGATGATTAAGTAAAGAGGTATCTCAGTCTATTTTCTTTATGCTTAGGACATGAAAGTATGTTTACGACTTGAAAATTCGATCATGTGCATGCAAAGGTTAGATCTGTGAGACTACCCCACACACACATTTTGCAAACTCGAATTATTTTCATTGGAGCATTTTGTATACTGTTTTAAACTTCATAGAACAAAAATGTTAGTTACTGATAAATCAGATTTCCTAAAACTCTGCCAGCAATAATTATTTGCCACAGTATGCATTATGGCATCTCTGTTGGGAAGACTGAGTGGAAATGAAAGTAAAAGGTAATCAGAGGGAAACAGACATTCATGGAGGAATTTTTAAAATATTTAAAGACATTATTAGTTCAGACATCAGATAATAAATTTATTTCAATACTAACATATTTAACCAGATTTGTGTTAATGATTTAAAAGAACTTTATCAAATGGCAATCACCTCCTTATATCAATACTCAAAATTTGTAAGGACTGACACTTTAATTCCCTATTTAGTTTACCCCTCCCCAAAAACCCAACTCAGCAGTCTATAAACTAAACTGATTCCATTTAAGCTAAGCATTATCACCAATTAATGGCATCTTTTCTTTAAAAATAAATAAATAAATAAATCTAGCTTCTAATTCCTATTTCTGTCACATCTCAACAAAATTAATGCCTTGAGAACTTGAATTCCGTCAGCTGGCCACCTAGAAGCACCATCTCCCTCTTCCCTTGAAGGGGTCAGTTATTTATAAAACATCTCTTGATACAACTAACCTGTGGTATCTGAATGTTGTCTGCTGGTCTGCTCGTAGCCTCTTTATTGTACTGAGGATCAAATTCAGATGCCCCTGCTAAAACCATGATAAGCCCTGCAAAGATAATTGGAGGCAGACAGAGGAAATGTCAGCAACATCCTATGCCACTGAATGATTTCTTCAGAACCCTCAGCCATAAAACTTATCCCCACTCTTCCTCCAACAACCATGAATATCCATGTTCTCTATTTAACGGATCACTTACTACTGCCACAGGGCAAAGGAAGCAAGAACCAGTGCCTGGTACAAGACAAAAGAGATCGCTCAAGGCTCCATTTTGCACAGCATCAAGTCCAGCATTTGACCCTAAATGTCTTCATGAAAACACAGTCAGGCTTCTTTAGGAGTGGGAGACGTCACTGCACAGCAGTTTGACTACTTCTGCAGTCTCACAGAACCACTCCTCTCAGCAATTCGCATGCCTGCGGCAGCAGCATATCTGTATTGGAGGCGTAGGCAGGAAGGATAAAATTTCAACTCAATTTTCTGTCAGTCAGCTTTGAAAAGTCACCAAACAATTTTTTTTTTTTTATTTATTAGAAAAACTGTTCGAAAAATAGCCCTGCAAACAAATCCCACAAAATGTGTAATTAAGAGGAAAGACCTACACAATGGGGTATTTTAGCCCCATTATGAGTTTTCTGCTCATGAACATCAAACCCCTCAGCCATAAACAATAAGAGAAAGCTCACCCCATCATTTACTTCAGTTAAAATAACTTTTTCAGCAATAGTTACTCAAGCTTCATTCTTAAATTTTGAGCAAGTTCTCTTCGGAGCAAGTCAAAGTTATTTTTGCGTACTTGCAGTGCTCAGTGAATTCCACCTACTAACAATTAGTCGAGTTCTCTGAGCATCAATTTTCATTTCCATTCTCGATTATCTATTTACTTCCTGAGCAGAGCATATTGCAGAGTTTCAGGCAACTATAAATACTTTCCTATTATTTAAGATCCACAATTGCGGATCATTAAGAAAGGAAGTTTTTTGAACTCATAGAATCTGTTGGGTTGGAAGGGACCATTTTCTATATTTTTTTAGGTTTCAAGACTCCTTTGTCTTGAAACCTAAAAAAATATCTAACACAAGGCAAGTCACACAGATTTGTCTCACTATTTCACTAGCCTGGTTTGATTACATCTGTCCAGGCTTACGCCTTGAGTTTTGGTACTGGCACCTCAACCCCTGTGGCATTCACAACCGAGCAAAAGTCCTACCTGATCACTGTGTGGTTTGTCTAAGCCACCTCAGCTTTGCCTCATTTTTCGTTCAGACAGCACAACAGACCTCAGTGGAAAAACCTGACCCGCCTCTGACCCCAGGACTCCCTGAAAGTGTTAAGTCCTTAAATAAGGCCACTTAAACTTAGGGTTAACTTCTTAACCAATCTGTAGGAGACAAGGCAAGCCTCAAAGCTATGGTTCTGAGCAGGTTCAACACAAAATTATCTACTGTTGACAACAGGTTTGGAGAAAGAAGAGACCAGGTTCCAAGTGATTTCCCTAAACTTCTTTAGAAGTCTCACCTACTCTCTCATTCCTCCTTTCTCACCTAGCTTTTTGAAGAGGGGAAAAAGCATTAAGAGTATGACAAGGTGGAGAGCATAAACTGGTCCGAATTAATCACACACACATAAATCCATATGTGCCGTGACTAGAAAGCAAATGTATTTCCATATTCCTATCTCCTAAACCTCTTGGATTATCTGAGAAGCATTTCTGTTCAGTAGGAAAGGGATATATCAAGAGCAGATGCTTCCACCAATCTTCCAGCAAATCTAAAGCTGAACAGTGCAATTCAAAGGAGTAAGAGAATATATTTATGGACCCTTTTAGAGGTCTTTTGGGTTTTGTTAGTTGTTTTTTTAATTCTGCTTTTCAATTGCTATGAGCTTGCAATCTAGTAAATCCAATCTAGAACTAACTAGTACCATGCTAATTCTTCAGGCCCATGCCAGCCTCCAAACTGAAAGGTCTAATTCTGCACTAACATAATGCATCTACAGATTTCCCCAGTAAAAGGTTTTTTTTATTCCTTTAAAAGTGAGCAGACAAGAAAAATAAGTATATTTAAAAAAAAACTATAAACAAGTAATAAAGTAACATGAAACTGACAGGGAGTGAAATTTTTAAACTGGAATTTAGCTATAACATAACAAGTAAGAATAGAGAACCAGAAACGCTATTTTATTCCTTGGCGATATAAAAAACTTTATGACAGCCCCTAGAAAACTCCGAAAGCGTATTTTGTTACACTAACAGAAGAAAACACACAGAGAGAGGCTGCGATCCTAGTGGGCGCATAGTAACTCAGGACTACAGGCAGGTCAGCATGTTTTTCCCAACATACAATATCCTTTTTTCTTTTTTTTTTTTTTTTAAAGTGTATAGGTAGACAGACATAAATATAGATCTATAAAACTCCATCTCCCCAATACTTGTCTTCTTACAGAGTACTCCTCAGCTGCAACAAAATGAAGTTTTTAAAAGTACTCTAAAAGAACCAGAAACATTATTTTAACCTAACAAAGGTTTATAAAGCAGAAGCATTGTAACGTCAGCAGATCGACATTTCCAGATGAACACATCAACATTTCACAGTGGCTTTTACTTACGTTTCATGTCCATGTTCCGTGTTTTATAGACAAAATATGTATATATTTGAGTTGTCCGAATGAGAATCTGATCTCCGCTGTATCGTATTGATCGGTACCACCAGGAACCCTGAGACGTTTAACAAAAACAAACTGACATCAGCTACAATAAAGCATCGAAATAGTTATGCTGGATCACCTCATGTCTGTTCCCAACCAGCTAACTCAGCCCACCTGATTTTACCTATGTTAAGGTCAACTTAATTTCAGAAAGGACAGGGAAACAAAAAAAAAAAAACAATATTTGCTGACACAAATTTTAAAAGCACACCAATATGTCCATCTGAGAGAATCTGATGCCAAAGTTTTTAGATTACCTCTAGCCTAGAGAACTCCCCTCAACACATGCACACGCACATATACACTGCTTTGTTTATTTTTAGTGAATCCACTAAACAGTAAATCTACCACTTTCTATATACATGGTAACTCCTTATTGTGCAACACATTCAAATCAAATTCAATTTAGGCAGACCAAGGCCAAACCAAGAACAAAATAAGAGTTTTCTTTCATTATAAAAAAATTTGCAAAAAATCATTTAAGTCACTTAATCAGAAAATGCTTTTCAGAAGGGGAATCTGGAGGTGGGCCTTGTTGCAAGTTTTCAGAATTAAGTCACATGCCTTCAGGTTGACAGGAAAAAGTTTTCCAAACCTTAAGAAACACTCCAGTAACTCCCTCATTAGCATTACACCACCGACTTCAAACGAGGTGGAACTCACTGTACAGTGATTGTACTCTATAGTATATTTTAAGAAAAATGGTGTGCTGGGTTATAAACTGCAGTCTGTCGATTAAACTCCTCCTTGTAAGCAATGCTCACTAACATGAGAAAAAACATCCAAGATACATCTCAATCTATTGTAAAGTTTATCACAAGTGAAGAGTAACAAACAGTAAAGTAGTAAGCGATGCTTTCTACTATTAATTTAATAGGCAATAGTGTAAATTCCCCTACTGTAGCAAGAACTCTGCAATTTACTTATTTGGGAAATGCTCCAGGACTGGGTCCCCACAAGCTTTGTTTGCTTGTTGGGTTTTTTTTTAATAAACTAGATTTGATTTTTCAATGAATAGATGAACCCTGATACAAAACAGTACACGTTTTTTAAAGTTTTTCTGCAGAAAAAATTAGTTATAGTCCCATAGCAATCAAATTTTTGTCTAAGTGTAGGTACTGGAAGAAAACTGTAACTATAGCCAGTCCAAGTCTACATGAAAGAGGCTGCCGTAACTGCTTTTGCAGATGCAGCTCGTCTCATGCACGGAACATTATTTAGGTCAGTGGAGGTCTAAGAAGTACTACATATCAGTATTTTCCCTTTTTGTTGATCTGGATTCAAAGGGTAGAACTAGCCTTACTTTATTTTAGATGCCTATCTCAGATATAGGATGACTACACTGTAGTTAACTTCAGCTTCTTTACTGATTCATAAAAGAGAAACAGGCCCATTAAAAGCATGAATCATCTTCTATGTCTACTTTAGAATGAAATGATAAAATAGCTTGCTCCATAAAAATGACTATTTTTCTTCACTGACTATAAAAGAAATTTACAGTGACAAGTCTGAATGCAGAAGTCTACATCTGGTACATGGGCAAGAAGAGGCAGATTATTTTTTTCTCTGCTCAGGACATTCCTTCATAACAACAAAAAGGATGTTTACTTTCACTTGAGCTATGACAAAGCTGGTATAAATCACTAAAAGTACATGTATACAAAAAAGCATCAACAAACAACAACTGAAACTTAAAAGGAAAGTCAGGAAAATATGCAGACATTGTATCCTGGATTTTAGACTTATTCAACAACTTGATGAAATAGCTACATCTAATTTTCTGCACTAAATCTTCAATTATGTAGAAAGATTCTCAAAGAGGAGGGATAATGCCTGGCTGAGCTTCTGCACACAGAGATACAATCAGCTGCTGAGACCCCAGGACACTTTCTCAAATGAAAATCTTCTTCTGGAACAGGTTGCCCAGAGGGGTGGTAGATGCCCCATCCCTGGAAACATTCAAGGTCAGGTTGGACGGGGTTCTGAACAACGTGATCTAGTTGAAGATGTCCTTGCTTATTGCAGGGGACATTGGACTAGATGAACTTTAAAGATCCCTTCCAACCCAAACTATTCTATGATTCCCAAGAGCATGAAGGTTTCTGGGTGTTAATTTTCTGAGCCTTTCTTCATGCCGTACCCCAAATGCACAATCACTGGAGAAGGGACATTTTTCAAAAGCAATACTGTAGGGGAAATCCGAGCCCTGAAATACTACTCGCCTAGCAATTGATTCCTCACACAAAGAAATCTCAAGGACAGACATCTCATCATGTACAGAAGATAGATAAAAATTGAAGTTATGAAAACAAAGGCAGCTAGGGGAAACCAAATCAACCACCTGTTCCACATGCAGTAATCATTCTAGTACCATCAGCTACAGACATCTCAGTCTTGGCTCTACAGTAACACCACTGAATATACTCAAGTTCGTCATATTCATTTTCATGTGATGAATGACAGAACGTACAAGATGAATTACACAACTCAGTCTAACTCTTGTGATATCTAATACTTTCCCTAAAGCCCTCTATCTTGGCACTGCATTTTTTTTTTGGAAACTCTACAGCAGCTACACTTTTTCCATAATAAAAGAAAACACACACATTTTAAAGTAACTAAAAAAAAAGCTTGCTTGTTCTTTCCATGAAAGGCAAGAATGAGCAACTCTACTTATATCTAAGACAGCTTTGTTTACAGCTCGGTTACAGAGGGTAGAATATTAATTAGGAAATACTTACCACAACAACTGGAAGAATAACCATAAATGCTAATCCGTATACGAGCAAAACCTAGAGAAAAATCATGAAACATACTGCATTAGATACTTCAGTTACTTAATACCACTCTTTTTTGAGCCTTATTGTAAAATACAGTCAAGTAGAATTACCACAAGCCCACTACAAATTAATGTAAGCTTGTGGCATAATACCTGTCATTATTTCTGAATAACAACTTACAAGTAATATAATCAGTTGGGTAGGCTTTAATTAAGGAGTATCAGTTTAGCATAAGTAATCTCTTAAATCATGCACTCATTGTATCGGGTGGGTTTCTTTAATAATTAAAGAGTTTGCAGCTAAACTGCGATGCAGTGGACAGAGATGATTACCACATTAAAAGAAAGCAAGCGGGTAAGCCGAATACCTTAGAGCAACTAATGCAACAGAAAGAACATTTAAACACTGTATGATTACAGCATCGCCAGCAAACCAAATGGAACTACAGCAATACAGAAAACAAACAGCTCTACATGTGTCTCCTTGCAACAGCAAACACACATTTTGTAGCAGGGGTGACCACAGTGCAACCTCATTATCACTGCAACGAGATCCTTCCAAACATATTAATACTTTACTCTCAAAAGGTTAGATTTAAGCTACTGTAACACTTCTGACTCCTGAAATTTCCTTCAGAGATGTGCACTTGGACCAAAGTAGCATTAACTACATGTTTTGACTCAAATGTGCAGTATTAAGCACAAACATTTTAAAGTGAATGCTTGAAAGTTCACCTTAAAATCTTGAGCTAAGTAAGCCGACTCACCAAAATTGAATTTTTCTGATCCACAATCCAAGCTGGCAAAGCTATGCCGAAGCTTGTAGCTGTAGGATGAAAGAAAGGAAACTCACTATAAAGTATTAAGGAATTGTTTTAAAGTCAGATTAAGTCTAACAAACAAAAAACCCAACAAAACCACCAGCCCACAAAAAAATCCTCATGTTTATCACTTCAATAAGCAAAACTAACAAATTTAGCAAAATCAAAAAACAAATCAGAAATACACTCAAGTATGCAATAAAATAACAAGACTTAAATGCAACATCTGAAATGCCATGATTTAACTTAACATATTGCAGGGAAATAAATATGCAGGATTCATTAATATTAAAAAAAAGTGAGAAAAAGATTTCACAGATGGAAAGATTTATGAGCTTTGCCTTGCAGAGTTTTCAGCAGTTTAAATACATATAGTTCAGTGAATACATGAACTGCAAGAAAACCGTTTGAGCAAATGAATTCTATGGAAAAAGTTTTATTAGTTTCTAACTTTAGGGAAGTGTTCTAAGCTGTAAATTGTAAAAAAAAAAAACAAACAAACCAAAACCCTTTGCCAGTTCAAATTTCTGTGTGATTGGTAAGGAACACTTTGCAATTCAAAAGGAGTTAGGCTGCAGAAAATGGAAGACATGATGTCTCTAACAGTAACATCTACAGTACACAGATCTGAATACAGAATAGCATAAAATAGCTTGTCTTCAGACACTTTAGCAGTAATAAATTGAAGTTTTGCAAACACTACCTATCCCAACACTAGAAGTTGTAGGAAAACAAGAAAAAAATTTATGAATTTCAAGATCCTGCTAAAAAAAAAACCAAACAAAAAACCCCACATGCTTTCCTCAGTACTAGCAGGTATCAACGAGTAGTACTGCCTTAAATCAGGACAGACTAGGATCCCCTATATACTTACACAGTATTCTGATAACTGTCTCCAACAGATTGTGACAGCCATCAGTTCACCAACCACAGCTGTTATGCACAAGCCTAAGTAAGTGATTTCTATGTAGTTAAGCTGGAAACCACTGTTTATTGAGACTCAAACATCTGACCAACTCAACCACACCTCAAGCTTAGGAGCTCAACAGAGTAACACCCAGTGAACTTACCACATTAAGTTATAGGAGATGCCCTGCTCTGGAGAAGAGTGAAGACACTTTCTTATCTGTTAATGGTTATGTATTTTTAGAAGAATCTACTAAAAATGTAATGTGTCTTTTATTGGTGTAATCAATTTCAGTTTCCCACGATATTTTTAACCTTTAGGATTGTAGCTTCAAACTGTTCCAGAACCAAAGTAGCTCAGTACAAGGCTCTTTTTCTCTTCTGGTCCAAGTCTCCTTGCCCCGTCCACGCTCGCTGAGCTGAAGCACTAACAAATACCAAGGGCAAATAGTCTACTAAAACTGCCTTCCTTACATTATTGTCCATTTCAAGGACACTGACACACTGCCTAACTTGAAATCCTATGTCTTGGCAACACTAAGTTAGTAGCTTGTGGATGCAAAAAAATAGTTTAGCATCAGGAAAGGTGCTAAGAAAGCTATTTGTGCATATTCCAGACTAAAATTTACAGTACCGTTTTGCTGATATTGTGACAGCATTTCTGAAGCAAGACCTTATTTGTATTTTGCAGCAAGTGGGACAGAGTTCCTTCTACTTGCCTGGCTAGGAAACCCAGAGAAGCTAGGAGCTGAAAGGAATTTGCTATGCTACAAAACACAATAGTTAAAGAAACTGAACCATGACCTTAGTCCATCAGAAAGTGTCTTTGTCAAACTATGATTTAGTTGGCGCAGTTGTTTTTTTGAAGAGAGAGGGAAGATTTTTTTTCTTTGAAACGCTGGTTCAGGGGCTGGGGTTCCCCCTGCCCCCCCCTTTTAAAATTAATTTCCCATGTTGGGTGGATAAAATTCAGAAGAACTTCCAGCACAAAGTTTCTTCATGTCATCCTGTAACTTCACAATTAAGTTACAAATTCCATTTATTACTTCCAAGTAGGCCTTAACTCTTTCCACATAGATATGTAGTATGACTTAGTCCCACAAACTGCAGGGCATCAGCAAGCAGAGATCTACAGAGGCCTGTCCTGACAGATGGCAGGTTTCCTTTTTGCTCGTAAGGAGTATCAGAAGCAGCTTGAAATACACGATATTCTTCCTCACAACTAGTCCACTTAAACAACAGTCACAAAAACGTTATATGTTATACAAGCAACTCACACAACTGCAAATAGGAGGGGGAAAAAAAACCCTACATTTATTAACTTTATGTCTGAATTAGTTTTAGTTTGAATCATCTACTGCAAAACTTTAATACACCATCATCAGGATTATTTCCATGTAGCTACCTGCCCAGGAACGATCTACCAGCACAGGGATAATCATCAGGACTCCTCAGGATGAAAGTGGCATAGAGCTACAGTCAAACACTACTGCTTCCAGCAAACGGAAGTGTCCTGGTTTGAGGTAAAACTGAACCAACTTTCTGTTCAGTAGTTTTACTTCTTAGCTAGGCCTCTCCTAACTCTCTGAAATTAACAGCATGTTGTGCTGAAAACAGTTCCTTCAGAGTGATAAGACAGTTTGTGCCAAGGAATGGTATGCAGAGGGGCCCTTGCTTATACTTATTGCTATAACAACCAAGGTCAGCTAATTTCGTTATTTGCCCCGTTGGAGGGTTGGAAGTGGAGGGGCATAGAGGGGTCCCGCCTGTAGGGAGAAGCGGACAGGACAGGTGACCAAAAATTCACCAACAGGGTATTCCATCCCATCTGCCCCATGCTCAGTATAAAAGTTGAGGGATCAAAGGGTCAACTCTCTTCCTTCAATGGCTGATGTCCGAGGAGGCCCCTGTCTGTTCATCTGCCTTTGATCCCGATCCGCATGTTCCCGACTCCAGCTCTGGAATCTGGTTCCCACCCGTCGCTGAGTCCAGCCTGGGACTTCCCCAGTGCCTGCTGATGACATCATGCTGGGAGCTTAATACGGTTTTTTATATACTGTATCCATTTCATTATTTTCCTTTTTATTTTATTATTAATATTTCATTAAAGTAGTTTAGTTTCTTCTAAACTCATAAATCTCTTTATCTCTCCTCCTCCTCTCCATGCACAAGAGGCTGGGGGGGAGCATCTGTTGCCGGCCACTGGCCAATTTGGCCAAAACCACAACAGGAAGGCAGATGTGCATACAGTATTTACTTAAATACATCTATACCCTCACATACATCCCTTCAAAGTGTGTTTATTGCATTACAGTTAATTGATAATTTTTCAATATACATTTATAGTATCTGAACATAAATACTAAGAAATGTTCAAAATTGACAAGTTGCTGATGAGTATTATGCTATTTTTCGCTTATACCTCCTTTTAATATTGGCAAGTCTCTTAGATACTTACTGAAGCTGACTAATTAAAAAATACCCTTCTCTTTATTTCCTCGAATGAGAAGTTTGAGAAATGTGAAAGCAAACTCTTCCCTGCCTTTCCCTCCCACCACCACCCCAGAGCTAGTTTCACAAGCAAAGAATTGATCGGATGCATTGCTTCAAATCATAGGAAAAAGTTATTCTATATACATTAAACTCTGAGTGCTTCTCAAATGATCAGGTATTACACAGCTCAATGTACAGAAATTACACGATTTATGTAATTGTTACCTTGTGGTCCATCTGGATTACCAAATTCTTCCCAATTTTTTCGTGATTCTTCATCAGTTAAGCTAGTTTCAACAAGAGGTATTAAATTAATACAGAAATAAAGAAAGTTCTCTAAATCATTAATACACAGAAACTTCAAAATGGGGCATTTATACTATCTTCCAGAGATGGTTTCGCTAGCTAAACAGCTTCTGCTATTGTTTGTATGAAATAATAATGCTGTATTCCCTCATGATACGGGTGAATTCTTTTAGCTCTCTGACAGCAAAAGAAATCAGACACACAAGGTGCGCCTTGGAACAATCACATCTCCCTTTCATGACAGTGACGGCGTAGCCATCAGCAGAGAGCACTCTTTAATGCCAGGTAACAGTACAGCAAATTTTGAAAGACAATAAAGGTGGAAAACATGATCTTTTTTTGGAAGGAAGGTGAATATGCAAGATGAGCTGATACAGCAGAAGTTGTCCATATGGGCTTTTAATTCTCTTATTCTAGATTTTTAGCCTTTGATGGCATGTTTGTGCTTTGTTGCTTTTTTTTTCCTGGAACTTCCGTGTTTCATGTTTAAGACTAGAGAAATAAATTAAGACACCACCTCCTAAAACTTACGGTTTCTATGCCTGTTCTGTAATGACAGTTTCTTGGCAGTAATATACCACCTCAAAGAGAATCCCTGTTTACTAGAAGGAAGAATACTGCTTTAGGAAACAGAACATCACGCATTCACTATATGGAAGACTTTTGTCTCACAGAAGAAACCCAGTGAGTCAGACATCTCCCCGTCATTTCTAAGTCTCACACTTGTTAACAAGCAGACTCATTGAATGGGTAGCTTTTATATCCTTTCAAGACAGCATGGCTGAGGAACTTCACTCTCATTTACTTCGAGATATGCCTCTACCACAGCCCCTGCACTAGCGTTTGAAGTATCAAACTGTACCACCAAGCATTTGAGCGTGAGCTTGCAAAGCAAAGATGTGGGATGTTCCAGGAGTTCAGAAAACAATACCAGAATACCCTACTGAAGCGACTTTCGTAGTGATGCAGATGTGTTTAAGCAGAAAGCATGATTTCAAAACTGCTCAAGTGAGTATGGTGTCGGTTCTTCTCACCTCAACCCAAAAAGGACTCTCAAACAGTCAGTAAGGTCAATCACAGAGAACTGACTTTTAACGGGCACAAACTTGAACATAGGAAGTTCCACCTAAACATGAGGAGGAACTTCTTTACTCAGAGTGGCAGAGCACTGGCACAGGCTGCCCAGAGAGGTGGTGGAGTCTCCGTCTCTGGAGACATTCGAAACCCACCTGGACGCATTCCTGTGCAACCTGCTCTGGGTGACCCTGCTCTGGCAGGGGGGTTGGGCTAGATGATCTCCAGAGGTCCCTTCCAACACCTACCATTCTGTGAAAAGCAGAAATCACCAACTTGCTAGGTTCTCTGATGATGTGACTGACCCAATAAACCCCTACGATGGAAGAAGGTTCAGAAGGGATGGGCAAGGACGATGTCAGTCTGAGCTTTGCACCACAGTGACTCACCAGAGCTGCTGCAAAGAAGCTGACTCTGTCTTAACACAAAGGGGACCGGAGGGTGGCTTTTGTTTTAGATAAACACCTATCAACAGTTGAGCAGATCAACTGGTGGTGTAAACTGTTTCCCCTCCGGTACATTAAAAAAGCATGAACGTTTCCTCAAGTCTGCAGGACCAGCATGGGGGGAGTGCATGCCTAGCTCAGCCAAATATATAGTATAAGAACTAGACAGCTAGCAAAAGAATTTTGAAGAGAACAATGGCCTCGAGCTGGCTTCAGTCCACACTTGCCTTCCCAGTGCCTGGTGATGCCCAGTGTTGGGGCAGTGAGTGTATTAGAGAGACCAGTAATGGGAATCACATTGGTATTGTCATTGAACCGTGTATTGAAATTCCTATATTTTGCTAAGTTTAACTTGCAAAACATACTAAAACCACAATTCAATCGTATCAGTCCACCAAACCAGAAATCACATGTAACATCAACGGTATCCAGGTAAGCAAATTTGATATTAAACATGCTCCACACGTGGAATATCTAGAAGAACCTGGTCAGAGAGTACTGGACTCTGAAAGATGAATTTAGAATATAAAGCTGTATTAACATTCCATGTAGGAACAGCATTACAAAACCCAAAACCACGTCTTGATTATTGAAAAATTCAATAAAAAGGGATATCCGTTATACCGAATTCTAATACTAGGCATCATCTCTCAGATAAAGAAAAAAAAAAAAAGGATGAGCTATAAGCAGAAGTAAGACCAAAAAAATACTCTGGAGGAAAAGAAGATTCGAGGATTCAGCTTTTAAGAACTACAAAGGTAATATGAAACAGTCACAGAGTGAAAAACCAGGACTGCAAGGCAAGCGCAAATGAAAAGGGACATGGGGGAGCTAAGAACTAGCTGAGTCAGAACAAGAATGAAGAATCTTTGTCACTAGATGGGAACAGAGTTAGAATACCGTCTCTAACTTTGGCTTTATCACCAGGTGAAATGAACAGTATATTTATTTTATAAACAATGCTTCAGAATTGCTGCAATAGGGTTGGTTAAAAACCACAACACCCTTTTTGTTCTTCGTCATTTTTGAGATTTAATATGTATTGCACTGGAAACACTTTTCATAGCTGACATGGGTTTTTAATACAAAGACCTAACACCTTATAGTATTCTGACAGCTGCTAAACAATTAAGTTATCCTTCCTAACTTGTACAGAACAAGTATGCACTGAGCTGAGACATGTTTTGACTTTCATTACATACTCGAACACATTTTTCCTGGCTGCTTAGGTCACAGCTGCTATTACCTTACAGATTCCCTCCCTGTAATATCAAGTTCCCATTTTTGTAGGCAAAAAAGAAACTTACGCTGCATAGGCTTTAGCAATCCTCATGAACATAACTTCATCTCCTCCTTTATCTGGATGGTACTTTAGCGATAGTGCTCGGTATTGTTTCTTAATTTCTGATACGCTTGCTCCCTTAAAAAGGAAAGTTTTGAGTTACGAATAAATACCTTAAATCAAATAAATTCTTCTGTATTTATACCCCAAAGCACATTGTGCAGTATTTCTCTGAACCATTCATTGAAATAAAGAATTATGTTCTAATACGATATGATCATGAAAATACATATGCATTTCATGGAAACATGATTATTTTTCTAATAACATTTTTATAACAAGTTAGAAGTCATAGTCTAACAAAAAGACATTCAGATGGGTGGGTATTGTTTTTTTTTCTGGATTACCTTGTGTATCCATCCATAGGAAAAAAATGTAAGCCCGCCTTATCTGTTTGACAGATTTTCCTAAACATATTCACGAATACGAGGAACTCTCAGTCGCAATATTCTTCTATTTAAATAGAAAAGAGTTCATAGATCAAGTATGATTGTTCACTTGCAGCTTGTAGGCAGAAATAAATCTGTCAGTCACCAGGAACAGCGGATTGCCCTGCTGCTTAAGAATGCCTTTGACTAGAATCACCCTACCCATAAATTATTTCAAACTTCTTGAACAAAGGGAATACATTACCTATACCTGAGAAAGAGATGAATTTTTATTCTACTACAGCACGTTGTTAAATGCTACCAACACAACTCCTTGTGCATTAACTTTCAGGTTGGACTGTGAACTTCACTACTCAAGAAAACCCACAAAACTTTATAGTAAGCACAGATAGTTTTTCTAGTAAGCTATCTGCTAAGTTTCACGGAAACATTACCATAGGACTTTTCAACATTGTGGTAGAAAGGCTGAGCATGCTGACCTTAACTGCATAATAAATGACAAACACACAAGTTATTTAAAGATTATAGTACTGTTTCAATAAATTTAAACTACCCTGAGTCTTCATTTGCTGTTACTTTATCTCTTTCTTCAATGTGTCTATCATTTTCCAACACTACTTTTCAACAGCATGCCTGCCTCATTTGATGCACAGGATGAGTTTACTCCATAATAAACTAGACTTCAAGTAAAAACAGCCATTTCAAGACTAGATGAAGAATGGCAGATGAGTAGCAGAAGCTGCAAAGTGGGAAGTGGAAGGGTGGGGGGGAGAAATCAGGTTGCTGGAGAAGAGATGAGTTTTCATGGCTCACATGAATGCTGTCCATAAAAAAAAAAAAGATACTAATTTTTTCTCTCTGCCACAGAGGGTGCATGTGACCCCTAATAAGCTGATGACAAACTTTCTATCATTAATTGCTTACTCCTAATTTTCAAAAGCTGGGTGACAGAGGTTAGGCCTAATTTACAGAAACACTTAGTAGCCTAGGTCAGTTGGTGCCAGTCAGCACTCTGCTTAAACACAGAGTTCCCTAAATTAACCACTTAAAAAAAAAAAAATTAAGGCCCCGATTGTCTTACATAAAGAATCCAAAATTATCGTCAGTGTTGAGCTTCATCTTTATGTCTTGGATCCCACCTGTAAAACGGCAGTACTGATACTTATTCAATAAATCAGTAATAATATCCAAGTGCCTGATGAATTAGCGAATTTAAGTGATGTGCTCCAAGAAGAGCTATTCTATGTTTAAAATAAAGTGCTGATACTATATATAAACCAAGGTGCGTGCACGTTATCTGAACTTCATCCATGTTGTGGTTCTCCTCTGGAGAAAAGCGCCTCTTGTTATAAGCTGATACGCTAACATAAGGTAAAAAAATAATCGTGGCCACAGTGTGAATGCAAAGAAGCGAATGAATTTTTGAGTACCAAAACTTTCAAGTGCTTGCATCTGCAACTTTACTTTAAGTTTGGGTTGTTTTTGTTTTGTTTTTTTTTTGTTTGTTTGTTTTTTGTTTTTGTTTTGTTTTGTTTTTGTTTTTTTTTACAGTAACAACAGTTCCATTATCTAACAACACTTCAACATCTGGACCAACATCTGTATCACTTCAACATCAGCAGAGCTGGCAATGACTCTAAAGGTTCCACTTGAATGGTAGCAGAAGAAAGCTGTTAACTTTAATGTAGTCTGAAGTAGAAGTTTTTCAAGGGAATTTAACAGACGCCATCTGAGAGCACAGAAATAAATAAAACAAACATGCTTTGGAATCTTGGACTCTTATTTTGAACCCTACTTCAACTGATCTATCTTCACATCCATCTCTTCAGCCCCCTTGTAACATCTCTGGCTTTAGTTCAGCTTCTCCTTATGACAATATGCTCCATCCCTCTTATCAGTTCTTGGAGCATTCCAGTCTTGGTTTCCTTGCCCGGATAAGCTGCATGTATCTTGAGCGTGTGTACAAATTTTCATTGATAAACATTAAGTTACAATTCACTACATGCATACTTTTTTCCCCTCAGGGTTGTTACTCGAAGAAATTTGCCAAAGATGACAAAAGAAAATCCTCTGATGACCTAATCCCTAGCCTCATTTGTTTAACCAAAGTTAACCCAGATATACGAACATTTAAACTGCTCGGTTCCAAGAGATACCATTCAGCAGTAAAAATTTATCTTGTTCCTGTGCGTCAGTGAGAGAACGCAAGTCAGCAATCAGTCACTCACAGAGGAACTAAGCAGAGGTTGAATTTAAATAACTTGCCTCTGCACATGACAGGCAGGTCTTGTTCTACCTGTCTAGCTAGAAACAGGCTGGAGTCACGTATCTGCTATAATGGCTTTCTTAGCATAGAAAAGCAGTACTGCTGATGCCTATCCTTATGTTGACAATATGTATTTGTTAATGTTCATATACATATTCAGCTCTCCCACACCAACAATATATATCAAGGTTAAGCAAAACAGGTACATTCGAAGTTCTTACAAAGTCTTGTGCTGAGCTGTATCCACAGTGTATTTCCTTAGACTGGAGAGTAAAGCATACCTCAGACTTCAGAACTGAAAAGATGACTACTGTTATTCAAAAGGGGAACTTTGTATCAGGAAATAATTACCATAAGCAGAGAATTTGCTCGAGGTGTTGTGGTTAAGATGAAGAAAAGAGTTTGACAAGACTAAGTAAGAGCTTAAGAGATGTACAGAAGGTCTATTTGTCTCCTCGGGATACATAACTTTTTATATCCATTTGCGTCAGACCTTCAGTACACATAAAGCACTGCATCTGTTTTCTAGATAAAGAATACTTTTTTTTTTCTAGTTTAATAAACTAGTTGGCTGGTATTGCTATTTAGAATTTGTTGTTTACATTCACAGGTGCAACTGAGATTCAAGGTAACCTTTCCTACATCAAAACATACATCACCAACATCCTTCAGTAAAACATTTCATTTACAAGAGAAATATTGCTGTCCAACAACTGTAAATCAAATGAATCCACATTCTTGCTTATGCAGTTCATTCATCAGCATCCCTAAAAATGGCTATTGAGAGGATTTTCACAGGGCATACAAAGCAGAATGACTTTTTTGTTTTACTGTACCAAGCGAGGAAAACAACATCCAAGTAAGATTCAAAACAGCTAAAATAAACCCCACCTCACTGTATTAAGAAAGTCATTAGAATTTTGAAGGAGTTAGATATAAAAGTTATAAATTAGTACAGATATAGGCAAAGAATATCTAACGACTGACTTTAAAATATGCAGTAGCAACTTTCACAGGCCTAAAAAGAACAAAACCACTAGATACATTCACTAAAGTTAACTTATTTTGTTTAAAAAAACAAGTCTTAAATTTGACATCTAGACATAGAATACACAGTTATAGTAGTACAGACCAGTGAAAGATGCTATTACTTACAGGATCCAAATGTAAAACCTCGTAAGGATTGTATTCTTGATACTCTCGGTCCGTTTTGGAAACTTTGTATGCAAGAAACAAAAATAATGCCCAGCCAGCAAGGAGGACTATTTTCCTGTTTGGAAGAAAGAATTTTTAAAATATACAAATCCACTAGCTCTAACATAATTCTACAAGCAACACACGAAGCCATTTGACATCAGTCTTCAAGAAACTATATTAAAATAGTGAGAAACATTAAAGTCATTTTAAAGCAGGTATGAGTATTCCAGTTACAACACCACCTTTGACACAGATGAGACAGCTGCTCTGACTTCTAATTAATTTATTTTCTCTTTTTTTTTTTAAATAAAGGCAAGCCACTATCAACAAAGACTCTTTCCGTTCTTTAACTGTCTGTCCTCAGCAGGTATACAACAGTATTCCCTATTTTTAGAGAATGACTTTAACCTGATACTAGACAAAGTCAATGTTATTAATTTATTAGTTGAAACAGATGCATAACAGACAGCAAAATATTTTGAGGGTGGGAGTAACAACCAAAGAACTGAACATACAAATTATTATGTTGCATACTAGAACAGATATGTTTACATATTAAATATTTAAATCAAAAGACATCACCAGCACCACTAATTTCAGTGAGGTAGGGTTATTTTTTGGAACAAAGAAATGCATTGTTTACTTTTTTATTAGTGCTGAGGTTCCCTGGTTTCATTTAGCAGATATTTTATAAAGGACAGAGAGCATCCATTTGGATTTCAAGCCTTACTAGATAATGATTAACTATTAATTATTCAAATATGGCAGACTGCAAGTGTCTCTTCTGTGACACAGAAGCCATTATTATATAATTAATTCCAGCTGCTTTGATTACAAAGAAATATATTTTTATAAAAATAAAAACGTAAGAATCACTTTAATGGAAAGTCATGCAAATGAAACATACTTACTTTACTGTAGGAATTATGTTTTGTTGCGGTTTTAACAGTCGCAAACGATACCACAAGCATCTTCCATATACGTTTCTTATATTCTTTAATCGAATTTGCTCTATAAAAATAAAGAGAAAGATTGTGATTAACCAATCTGCCAGAAAGCAGAATGACAAACATACTCACATCATCTTGGAGTAGGTAGCACAAGGTCAGTTGGAGGACTAACAGAAGGTCCAACAATAGTGGAGGAAAGAACGCCTTTTATCCATTTAAGTGACACTGCACATCCATAAACATAGTTGGTCAGATCATCTCTGCTACCTAAAAGGAATCTATTCTATTTTCCACATGCCACATAGCAACCATCACTTGTGAACCCGGCCCTTGCCCAGCTAACGTACACCTGTAAATTCTACTTCTGCCGTTTAATACTCAACTCCAACAAGTCCCCCATCTCAGTATGTTAGCTACTGCGTGCAGGAAAAATAATCAAACAAAAAAATCCCTAATCCACATGCAAAATGGTGTTTGTATACAACTAAAGAGTAGCAACAGCTACTTCCTCAATTCAAAATATGATGCAACACCTGCTTTTTATAAGATGCCTTCATTTAGGTTTTTCCTGTCGAAAGGGAAAAGGAAGGAAGAGTAAGATAATAGCTATTTGTAAGCTATGTAGCTCAGTAATAGGTGCCCTTGGCAAGAGTATACACATTAACAACAAAGTAGCCAACAAGATTTCCTATTTTCAGGACAGGATGGGCCTGGAAGGAAATTGTATTTATACTGCCAACATCACCATGACAAGGCATGGAAGCTCTATCTGTTAGGAGAGTTTCAGTTGTATTTCAGAGTTACTCAAGACCAACTTAGTCTTGGTCAAAGAAGTCTTTTATCCTAAGAAAAGTACAGTGGAAAGCAAATAGCTTGTACAGAATTTCTGTAAACGCTGAAATTATATGTTGTAAAACATAAACAGGATTGAAGTCACTTTAAGTAACTTGTCTATTCATAGGCTACGCAATCTGACCTGCAACACTTCTGAGGTGAAGAGGTCACTATAAATACCTTACCTGCAAAAGAATAAGATCACTTGGCCCTTTTCAGACTGAAGGAGAAAGAATTGAGGAAAAAAAAAAAATCACCCTGTCTCAATATATTTAGATATTGCTGGTGAAGAAAATGACTAAATTTTCCCATTTAAAAGAAGTTTGTGAAGTATCTAAACGCAGATATTAACAACTTTGATCCAAAGCACATGTCAATCACAGCCTAAAAAGTCTTAAATCTCACCTTTGCACTTTGAACAAGGTGATGCCCTCATCTTCACTAAAATAGCAGTTATGACACATGGAAACATTTTTTTCTCTGGCAAATTTCTAAAAGGTGATTATGGAAGACAGTGACAACTTCTGCTTAGTTATTTTGAAGATATCTGGAAGTGCGATACAGTGCTCAGCGATCTACTTGACTTTCTAAGCAAGCATGCAATTCAGATGAAACATGTAGAACTTCAATTTGCAGCCACCGAACTATCTGAAGCCAGAGAAACATGACCATAAATGCCCATATTGTGCGCCAGATCAACCACGAGTTCAGATTTAACCTTGGATCAGATGTGAGCACAGGATGGTATTTCAAACCATGGCTGATTTGGCAGAAATAGAGAGTGGGAATACAGATGACACCTGGCCACTCACAAAGTAGTAAAGCAGACAAATATTAAAGCTTCCAGAGACAAAGTACCAGAAACAGGAAAAAGTCTATCAGCTTGTTCTGAACGACTTAATTCTACAAAGTATATCTTCCCCCAAACTTGATATGACATTAAACAGCTTGATGGGATTCCTTGAGAAGATTAGAGTAGCAGTCCTATCACCCCAAAGAGGGAGAGATGGAGATAAGGGAGACTAATTCAATCCTTTGCATTTGATCCAACTATTGCAGGGCTTCAAAATAAATTTCCAAACCTGTCTCATAATTTTGTGCAACAGATAAACCACACAAGTATTTTGCAGTTCTCCTGATCTGCAAAGATTGTTCACATACTCGGAACAGGTACTAAACATCAAACTTTCTAAACAAAAAGGATATAACTAATATTTGGTTAAGCGACTGCCTGCTTAAGTTCACTTGCCTAAGGCTTTAGAAATCACTGTAAAGGAAAAATTCAGGAGACAATGAAAACAGGGTTAAAACGCAACACGGACTCCCTACTGGTAGAATGCAAATTAATTTGGCATTTTCTCCTTCCAATTTTTTTTTTTTTTCTTTTAAAACAAACATTTGGGGAGATCACTATTGATTCAGATCTGGAACCACCACAACTGTAAGTGAAGTAATTGTTACTTAAAATTAAACATTTTTAAATGCAAAACTGAGAGACATGACCAGCACATAGAACTGGCATTTCAAAAAAAAGCTGATGGCATTAAAGACTAGACAGACGATTAAGTTACAAGGACTAAAGAGCTCTGCTACAGAAACAGGGAGGAAAACACTGTGGGAGTTTTAAACAGTCACCAGACAACCATGAGCCATAGCATGATGCTTTTATGAAAAAGTCACCAATGATATGTGAACAAATCAGGCATCTCAGCTGGGCAGGGTGCTGGGGCCACCGTGTCTGGACCGTGCTTTTGACAAGAACAGTTGGACCAGATGATCCCTGAGGTCCCTTCCAACCTGGTATTCCACGATTCTATGATCACAAGCCTCATAGAAGACTCACGTGCTTACGTTAAGTATAAATCACTCATTTCAAATATTGTCAATAAATTCAGTTGTGTGGTGCTGAAGCATGATGAAACCAACTGTTTAGTTCAACCACACAGACCCAGACCAGCTACCTGATCTAACCTGCATCGCAGCCCCACAGCCACTTCTGCAGTACAACCAAGGCGCTGTGCAGTTTGGTAACACTCTTAACTGACTACGCAGCTTGCAGAAATACCTAAAACTAGCATGAAAACGAATTACTGGTGCTCTTGGAGAAACAGAAGGTGACAGAGGATTTTGTTTACTTAATCCTGTAAAACTAAGCCTAACAGGATATGACTCCTTCTAGTGTTTTTGCTAGGATGTTCTTAACAAGCTGCTGTGCCTCTTCTTTAAAAATCTGTGCCACCCTGTGACACCGTGCCCCAGTTCTCAAACCTGCCTCCTGTCCAGCCCCTAAGTACCAGATGAGCCTCTCCTTTCCCCCTCTCTGCAACCTCTCTGTGAGAGCAGCCAATACCCTTCACCTTACCATGCCAAAAAGCCTCCAAAAGGCCCTTAGGGGAAGGCACCATGGAGAAGAGAAAAATAGTTGCGTGAGGTAAACTAAAGAATTGGCATAATGTCAAATATAAACTGACCACAGGGGAAAATGAGGCTAGAAGCTAAAGGTGTTTTATAATAACCAGAGAATTGAGGTTTTCTAACAGCCCTCCAATAACAGCTGCAGGAATCACATTTTGTGAACAGTCTGACAATAGCACCAAGAAAAAAAAAAAGAAAAAAAAACACAAAAACAAGGCAAGTGGTATGAGCAAAAATTAAGCCCTTTGGATAAGTACCACACACCTATGCCAGTTAAGGAGTCCCTTGCAATGATGTCCTGGAACAGCTGTGCTGCACAGGGGGCACCTCTTCAGACAAATACTGAAATAAGACGTGATGCTATGCAGCCATCGCCTTGACTCTGGATCAAATCTAAATACAGTTGATTAAACCATATCAAAGCAAAAGCACCTCATTAATTTCTTTCCAGTCTTGGGATGGCAATGGTCTCATTCGATTAACAACCCCAAAAGGAAACAAGGCACTAAAAAGATGAACGATTTTTTATAGTTATCTGTCCAGAACATCAAGAGAGAATCAAATCCTTCCCAAGTTGAGGCTAAAGTCCAGACTATTCCAATTATTCAGAGCTATCCTGAGGCACTTCCTCTGTCACATGTCATCATTAACATGTATTAACTTCTGTAATTCAAGAACAGGCAGCTACCTGGAAGGAGGAGGAGTACAAACAGCTTAGGAGTACAAACGGAAAGCCATTGGCAAACCACCACCCTGAGTAAAAAAGCCATACTCCTGCTGTATCCAGGAAAAACAGGCTTCCTGTTTATTTACAGACAAGGTATGTGATTGCACCAAATACAATACGTACCTTGTTCGGAAGAAATTGGTTGCAGGGGAAAAAAAAAAGGCAAAAAAAAAAAGGCTAGCAAGAGCTGGAGTACCAGATCATTACTGAGTTTAACAAAAGCACCAATGTATTCCTAATGAGCAAGCTGTGGCTAGATCAGGTCCTTTTTTGATTTGCCTTCCTCTCTCAAGAGGCTTGCTTTCACACGAATGGATTTGTTGTATCACAGAACTGGCACACTGTCCCTGTGAATGGGGTTTGCATGGCAAGGTTTCGGTAGCAGGGGGGACTACAGATGTGGCTTCTGTGAGAAGCTGCTAGAAGCTTCCCATGTGTCCAATAGAGCCAATGACAGCTGTCTCCAAGATGGACCTGCTGCTGGCCAAGGCTGAGCCCATCAGTGACAGTGGCAACGCCTCTGGGATAACATATTTAAGAAGGGTTAAAAAAACCTCATGCAGCACCAATTGCAGACGGAGAGAGGAGTGAGAATATGTGAAGAACTATGCAGACACCATGGAGGTCCACAGTGGAGCAGATATCCACCTGCAGCCTGTGGAGGACCCCATGCCAGAGCAGGTAGATGTGCCCAAAGGAGGCTGCAACCCCGTGGGAAGCCCATATTGGAGCAGGCTCCTGGCAGGACCTGTGGATCGGTGGAGAGAGAGGAGCCCATGCTGGAGCAGGTTTGCTGGCAGGACTTGTGATCCCATGGGGAACCCATGCTGGAGTAGGCTGTTCCTGAAGGACTGCACCCCAAGGAAAGGACCCATGTTGGAGCAGTTTGTGAATAACTGCAGCCCGTGGGAAGGACGCATGTTGGAGAAGTTCATGGAGAACTGTCTCCTGTGGGAGAGACCCTACCCTGGAGCAGGGGAAAAGCGTGAGGAGTCCTCCCCCTGAAGAGTAAGGGACAGCAGAGATAATGTGTGATGAACTGACCACAACCCCCATTCCCCATCCCCCTCCACTGCTAGAGGGTAGGAGGTAGAGAAATCAGGAGTGAAGTTGAGCCCAGGAAGAAGGGAGGGGTGGGGGGAAGGTGTTTTAAGATTTGGTTTTATTTCTCATTACCCTACTCCGATTTGATCGGCAATAAGNTGGAGAACTGTCTCCTGTGGGAGAGACCCTACCCTGGAGCAGGGGAAAAGCGTGAGGAGTCCTCCCCCTGAAGAGTAAGGGACAGCAGAGATAATGTGTGATGAACTGACCACAACCCCCATTCCCCATCCCCCTCCACTGCTAGAGGGTAGGAGGTAGAGAAATCAGGAGTGAAGTTGAGCCCAGGAAGAAGGGAGGGGTGGGGGGAAGGTGTTTTAAGATTTGGTTTTATTTCTCATTACCCTACTCCGATTTGATCGGCAATAAGTTAAATTAATTTTCCCCAAGTCAAGTCTGGTTTTTGCCCGTGACGGTAATTGCTGAGTGATCTCCCTGTCCTTATCTTGACCCACGAGCCTTTCCTCCTATTTTCTCTCCCCCTATCCACCTGAAGGGGGCAGTGATAGAGCAGCCTCGGTCAGGCCACCACACCCTGCAATATCCTGCAGACCCTGAGCATGCAGTAGTAAATACATTACATGCTCCTCGGAGCAAACTTTTGCAGTGAAATAGGAATTGTACCTTCTTTGGATTTTATCTCTGGATCCTTGCTCTGTCAGGGAAAGTGGTTCAGAGTCCAAAAAGCAGATAAGGGTTCTCTGTTTCTTCTCACTCTAGATCATGGCTCTCCATTAAAGCAGAAGAGCGCTTCAGACACCATCCTTTGACATGCGATTACAGGGAGACAAGTTGGGAGAGGGGAGGGGGAAATGCTTTTCCTCTAGTAAAAACAACTTCTCATTTAATGGATAAAACTCTTAACAATACTGAATCTCTCATAGTTTTTAAAATAGGTATTAAACAGCCTTGAAAAGCAAAGGCATAATGCATCCCTGGGCTTTTGAATTAATCTCGCTAACAATAATCCATGCATCAAGGTACTGTTAAAGCACCCCTCTCACATGAGGATGTACACTTGCCAGTTCACTTCTGTAAAAAAGCACGCCATGCTTTCTCCATTTCCCCCCAAGTTGTTCTGCATGCATCCAAAGTTCCTGAGAATCACAAGCAATTTTTCATCAATACAACTCTTACTTTCAGAGGGTTCTCACAAGTGCCTATCATAATATCTTAACAAATTGATGGCAATATCCAGCCAAAACTACATCTTAACACTTTCTTCAAGTTCTCAAGAAATAAAACAATTACTGGTACAAAAAGAAACCTGAGTGCCATCTCTTTCAATTCAGAAAGAGCTAATCAGGTCCTCCAGTGATACTAGTAGGTATTTTAATCCAACATTGTCTAAAGCTTTTAGACAAATGAAAGTAAAATCAAGAGCCTAGCACAGCAGTTCATTTGTGAGAAGCTGCTTATTACTTTTGGATGAAAATAAAGTAATTAACAAGTATTTTAGACTTTTGCTTCCTTAAAAGTAGCTGTCCATTTGTCTACATACCTTAACTAGAGAATGACTAAAGATGACTGATAGATCTGTAAGTCTGAGACATAGTCAACTTTACATTGAATCCAAAGAGGTATGCAACATCTGAATGACAAGTTCAAAGCAAGTATTAAAATGGGAGGGGGAAAAAAAAAACAAAGAAAAAGGCCATCTTTGATCTTTATTTCTTTTATTTGGTGACTAAAGGTTTTCTTCCTTTGTATTCCAGGCAGCAACACAGTCTTCAGTAGCGAATGCTTAAGTAAAATATTGACTCCTCTTTGTCAGAACTTAACATATGCCTCTTGAAAATCCAGGTCTTTAGAGAGAGCAATTTTAGGATGAATAAACCATAGGTAATCTCCTTTTTCTGGGTGGGTAATCCAGATCACACAGTTCTTGGTTATCACAGAACAGCTGAACATTTGAGGTTGGAAGAGACCTCTGGAGATCATCTGATAAAACCCTGCTGCTCAGAGGCAGGTCAAAGCAGCAGGTTGCTGTGGCCGTAGGCCTTTGGATATCTTCAAGGACTCCACAGTCTCTCTGAGCAACCTGTTCTAGCATTTGATCACCCTCACAGGGCAAAAAATTTTTCTCACGTCTGTCTCTACATCCATTAATTTACCCATCACACAACGGGTGAGGAAAACGGAGCATACAAACAGAGAAGGAAGCTGATCACAGGTTGGATTCACTGTTTCCATAGATTACATACAACCTGTGGCCTACAACTCAGCCATGCCTGACTTAAGTTTGGTTTTGATGTTCACCCATGCCCATACCTTCCTTACTGGCACACACACTGCCTTTCCGCACACCTCCCCTGCCCCTCCTCCTAAGAACACAAAGTCTTTGGCTTCTCATACAAATGTTGTCTTCAAAAACCAAGGTCTTTATAAAATGCAGCAATTGCATTACCACACTCCAATCACCACCACTTCGGCGGTACTACTAATGACTAGCAAAGCAGACATGATTCCATCAGCACATGAGGAACACAAAGGATGCTGGCAACACGGGTGCTGTCAGGCAGCTCAGGAACATGAGCATTTCTGTTGTCAGAAGAATCTGTGACACACATGCTGGCACAACTTCACAAAACATGTTAAAAACAGTACCCCAGAAAGAATGAACCACTTCTGTGGGCAATGACAAGGGCATCAGGTAAGTGGGCTACGCTAAGACATCAAAAGAAAGATCTGGGATACAAGTCATTTCGGGCTGAACACCATGAAGCAAGAGAACAGCACTGCACGAGTTCTGTTTCATTTTTAGTAACCCATGTAGGATAACCTAATCTCACTGTTACTTCAGAAATTACTTCTGACCTGCTCCTTTCTGACAGTGAAGCAGAAGCGGTCTTCACTATTCTACTATTGGAAGTGCTTGAGAAGTCTTACATACCTGTTTCTGAAGAAACAGGAGTACCCATTTTATCCCTAGGAATACCTGACAGATGATACCTACACCTAGACCTAGTGTTTTTGTTTCAGGTTCTAGAGGCTCCAACAAGTGCTCCGAAAGAAAACCTAAGAGAGATCCTTTTTCATATTTTAGATCCTCCTGAAAAAAGAGACAAGATGACACATTTATTGGAGATGGGCAACTCTGGAAGAGAGGGAATGGAAAGAGGTACACCTGGAATTACATAGAAAAGTTTTAATCACCAGAATTTTGTTTCAGCTGCAACAAACACAGGTCAGTTTTAGGAAAAAAAATACCACAAAATAAGACTATTGGCATCAGTACTCATATCTAAAGCATATAAAAGTTTAAAAAGCTCATATAGTCAATTTTCTAGGACAATCAAAAACTAACAAAAAACTTAATATCCAAAATAAATGGAAGCCACTGGTTTTCCATCATTCTACCTCAAACAGTAGGAAAGAACAGAAGTACGTCCTAGCCTCCTACGTCCTTTCTGCCTTCAGGCTATTAAGAAAAGCAAAGGCAGCAAGTCTAAAATACAGCTCCAGTGGACTCTGCCAGAAAAAGAAATATGAGGAGGTGCGTATGAAACATTCTGCCCACCAGAGGCAGACAATTCACCTAAGGGAGAATGCTGCTTGGTTTCAAAAGAAAAGGACTTCTTCCAGCAAGAAACACAGAGTGGCAGAGTTCTGCAGCCTAGCAAATGCCAAGATTACTTTAAAGACAGACTTTCACAAAACTTATGTGCAGCATGTCACCCTCTCTCTAGCCTTGTCTTGGAAACTTGTACCTGTGGAATGCATCAAGAGATGCAAGTAATATATATAGTATACAAGTCTTGAGTAAAGGTTATGACCCAAGGGTACCACGGCTCTAAGCATTAAACCTGTTCTGTTCAAACACAGGGCAACAGGCTCAGCTGAAACTCTGCTCTTGAGAGTTTCTGATTTTCCTGTTTTTTCTTCAGAGTTCTACAGTTTTCATCCTCTAAAATGTGCACTAAATAGGTTCCCATTTCCTTTCAACAGCTACGTATATGTGTATATACACACAATGTATACACATGCAAATGGCTGAAGTCTTGGACTTTTTCCTACTTCAACAATCACAGAAATTAAACAATGGTATGGACAATATATTTACTGAGATCTTGAAATGGGGCTCTCTGAGCAAATTTACTTTTTTAATCACAGAACTATTTCTCACATAACAAGTGATGAATACAAGTATGAAAACACTACCCTACTGCCTTACCAGGCCATTTTTGCTTAACTCTATTGATATTTTCCTTGATAATTATTGTAAAATAGACTCCACACAGGTCTAGTATGGTACCCAGAAATAACGTAAGAATCACAAGATCAGGAAAAAAAAACATACACTTACTTTCAAAAGAACCCACTGACAAACACTGATAATGACGTTTTAAAGCAGTAACCCATCTTCCCCAGCAACTAAGAAACAGGATTCAAACTTGCAGCAACTCACAAATTCAGCAACTCCTCTGAAGTACTAAGTAATTTCAAACCTTATTATAATAGGATTGACTTCTAGTGTAAAACCCCAAATTATGAGGCATGAAGCAAGTTAAATTGATTTAAAGTGTTCTAAAATGCCGTTGCCTAAATCCCAAAGCCTTCAAATGGCCACCAGTGTTTCAGTTAAGATTGCTTTTTTTTTTTTAAACTGGAAAGCATGTTCCAGGACTTTGAACTGACCATATCAGTGAAATGATCTGAATAGACGCTTTCTAATTTTCATGTCTATTATTGTAAGAACTGTGCTCATTACTCCAAGTTTCTCTATAAAGAGATCATGTCCAAGCTAGCCTCTTCACTAAAATGTTTATAGCTGAATAATCTGGCCCTAGTTGTTTCCAAAGAGATTTTTTTGTGTAGTAAATATTCATAGAAATAATCAAAAAATATCATGTTTCAAGTATCACGTTGTTGTTAACTATTAAAACTCCAAGCAGTTCATAAACTACAGAAAGTCCTGTGAAAGACCTTAATAGCAAGGCTTATTCTTTTCTAGAGCATGTTTTGCAGCACCTAGATTAAGCGTAAAAGGGACAAAAAGTAACCTAACTTTTCATCACCACATTGTTCCACACATATCTGCTGACCAAAAGACAGCATTTGTTACTAACAACTTTAATAAATAGTAACATAAGATGAGTCAACATCTTGAAAGTTAACTTCTTTCCAGAGTTTACTTACTTGGACTTTCTGTATACAGACAGCCTCGCTGGTCTCGGGGCACATTACACTATTCCTAATCAAGCCATTTCCAAACCTTTTTCCTGTTAGTATACTGTCTCATTTGTGCTGACAAAACTGTTAGTGGGACTAACTATATTATCTTTTAAGCTACATCACCTGAATTACCGAATTTTTAGTAGCACTGGACCTACAGGTACATCAGCAAAACTTTATAATAGAGTCTGAGAGGAATGAGAAAACTGGCCATTTTAATATGGAATGACACCCACATGAGTCAAAGTTACCATTTTAGATGAAATCAACAACACTGGGCTCCAAGACTTACACATCCTTAATTATTAGCTTTATGTTATCAATTTGGTGTGGGGAGGAAGCCAGAACACATTCAATCCAAAGCAAATGTAGACAAAATCACTTAGCATACCACCAATCACTAAAAATGCCTGTATTCAGTCATGTTCTGATGCACACCTTGAAGAAACTATAACAAAGGTCAGAACTAGCAGACACGGGGATCAGTACCATACATCCATTTACCATCAGTGGGGCTTTTGTAAAGGGAAAGTGAGCTTTACAAATGTGAGTCCTCTAAAGGAAGTA
The DNA here is from genome assembly GCA_013396915.1 of Stercorarius parasiticus. NCBI lineage: Eukaryota > Metazoa > Chordata > Aves > Charadriiformes > Stercorariidae > Stercorarius > Stercorarius parasiticus. The sequence continues at coordinate 97,565 of VWZL01001098.1, read as the reverse complement.
AACGTATGGAAGAGAAGATCCTACTGATACAGTCTGTGGTTTCCAAAAGGCTTTGGAAAGGTTCCCCTTAAAAGTCTTTCAGGACAACCATCTGACTATTGCAAAAATAAATATGTGACTAGAAGACAGAGTGAATGGCCAATTCTCACAGCAGAAGGAAACCACCAGGAGTTCTGCAGGAATCTGTGCTAGAACTATGATACTCACATTTCAGTAATAAGTAACCTGGGTAAAGGAGTGAGCAGTAAAATAAAGTTTCTGGACTGTATTGACTTATTCTGGGTAACATGGACAAGGGTATCCTGCAGAACTGTAAATATTGAGCAAGTGGACTACAGAATGGCACATGCAATTCAGGGTATGAAAATGTAAAGATCAATGAGGACTGTTCTAATTTCATATATGCAAGCACAAGCTTGGGGCTAACCATTACCTCTCAGGAATACGATCTTGGTGTTGTGAGAAACTGTTCTCTGAAAACATCATCTGAATACTTATTAGTTATAAAAGAAAAGCAAATGTTTAGAGCATTCCTATGAAGAAAGGCAGAGAACATTATTCCACCACGTAAGCTTAAGGTATGTACAAACCTTGAGTATGATGCATAGTCCTAGCTCGCACCTCTCAAAGAGGAACAACTAGAAAACATTCAATTAAGTTGAACAAGGGCCATCAAACGTATGAGAAGATTTATGTCCAAAATATAAGCTACAAATCTTTCGGCTGGGAGAGAGAAAAGTGCAAGGAGAGGTAACAGAAGGATGTAAAAAACCTAAGTGGCAGCCAGGACAGGCAGGATTGAACGTTTACTGCCTCTTCCAGTACAGCACATAAAGATCATCAAATAAAATCAGAAGCAGATGCAAAACAAAGGCGATTACTTGCAGTGTGGGCAGCAGAGCTGGTGAACTCCTTGCCACAGGATGGTATACATGCTATGCTAAAAGAGAGTCATTGAGCTAAAAACCATTGGAAACTGGGAGAATATGCAAAGGAAGCATAATTTATGCTTGTCCTGTCATTCCCTCCTTAAGGCATGCACTATCACATAAAGACGACATCTGACCTGACCCACTATATCCACCCTTTTGTTCTTAAAAAATTTAATAAAAATTTAAAAAAAAAATCAATATTTGAAACTTTCTTGGTAAGCCTTTGTAGAGGTCAATGCTTTGTAGAAGCAAATATCCTAGTTTCAAATAGTTCAAACAGCTAACCAAGATAATGGCATCTTTTGAATCTAAAATGCGTTATCTCCAACAGATATATATTTAGAATGCTTGTAAGTAATTTTCTGTACAAGGGAAATATTAAGTGAAAATCTGAAAACACCTCTTCAATGTTCTCAACTGTACGCTTATTTAAAAACTGGTGCAGACACAAACCTATTTGCTCAGGAAAGAAATGAAGGACCTATTTTGGGCTTCTCCCTACTCTTTATATGGTCCAGCCAGCATGACTTCCCTCATCATGAAGTGGAGGTGCATGTGTGTCAGGTCCTGGCTAACAACTGAGGGAAAGGACTACAAATTCCCCAGTGGGAGAAGGCAGCACCACAGGATGAAAGGATGCAGCAGCAGCCTCAGGCTAGACTTGTTCAAATTGCTGCAGATCTGCACCCTTCTTCACAAGCATGAATTTGAAGAGGGGAAAAAAAAAAAAAGCCACCCCAAAATCCTCACTTTGGAATTGCTGTTGCTCCCATTCCTCGTCATTTACCTTGCTCCTCTCTCAAATTCCTGCTCCTCCTAAAAGAATGGCTTAGCTGCTTGTGAAACCACAACGAAATCATCACACTTTACCCTTCAATATATCAGGTTAAAGTAGCACTAACTTGAATTCTCTAATACCTAGCCTGTACATCCTGGTAGTAGTTCAGTGTCATCTACATGAGTAGTTCAAGACATCCTTGCAGCAAGTATAAAATGAACAACAAACTTTTACAATACTGTTTTCATAAGCTTCCATAACAAAGGCTGAATTTAAAAAAAAATAGAAATAGCTTTATTTTCATGTACATGTAATGAGAGATAAAGTTCTTGTAATAGCTTGATCTTTATCTTGCAACAAAAAGCTTTTCAGAATTAAGTGTTCTGGACAGTCTCGAAGCTACTCAAGTAATCTCTAATACAGGGTTACTAATTTTATTTTACTGCTAGGAGGCTACAGTGCTTATAATAAGATTACAATACTTCCAAAAAATTCCATGAAAAGACATGCCTTTTTTCCAAATAACAGAACAGCTTAGATGACCCTGTCCAAATGCTTTGTTTTGAAAAATATTTTTAGAGATAATTGCTAGGCATCACTAATGACATCTCATAATGTTTGCCCTTTCTTCAAATGTTTCTGCAAAAAAAAAAAACAAACCCTACCACTTCAAAATAGCGATATAGCAGAAAATTAACAAAACAGTATTAAGTATCACCGCTATATTCTATTCTCCCTTTTAACAGTCACCTAATAAGATGCATTTTTCTGAACTTGAAATGGTTTAAGTTAACCATATCTCTCAATACCTCAAAAAAAAAAATCGATTTATATGTAATAACAGTTCTTAAATGCATAACTGAGTTTCACTGAGTCTCCTCCCACTTCCTGACAAAATGCTCAAAGGTTATATTAACAGGAAAGGATAAGCACATGCACATACAGGCACAAAATGCTTATATTCACAGATATCAAGTTTTCACACCCATGGTCGTCTACCGCATTAGCAGTGAGCATGGCATCCTGCATTTTTATCCTGTCCTTTTATCCTGTCCTTTACCAGCATCCTGTACTTTTATCCTGTACTACCAAATACCAAAATACTGTGAAATACTTTTGAGGTAAGGTTAATGAGATCTCAATGAGCTGTGAGCAAGGACAGGGGTCACAATTAACCCACTCCCAGTCTTATCTCACCAGAGGATTAGAAGCAGCACAGAAGAATTTTACTCCAGAGGGGGAGCAGCAGTATTAGGTAGTACCAAGATGCCCTTCCTCTCCCACAGCTGCTGTAAGGTACAAGTGCTCATTACTCTGTTACAAATAAAACAGAAGAAATGCTGCCTGCATTCTCTACATTGGCTTGAGTCACATCCAAGTTGCAGACTCACTGTTTGGCCTTAAAGAGCCAAATAAACTTTATAGCCTCAGTTCCTCTACTTCCGTCTTAAAGCAGAGGATTAATATGGATCCCTGAAGACAGCCTCAAGATCTACAGATGAAAAATACAACAAAAATTACAGAGAAACCTTCATATTTACGCTACTACGTATAGGGATACCCAGTGTCATGGGTAGATATACTTCTATTCAAGGTTTTGAACATGGGTGCCAAGTACTATATATCTATAGTAATAGGCAAAAAACCCTACTGCTTCAAAATAACAATATAGTAAAAAATAATTAAATAGTATTAAGTATCACCATTATATTCTATTCCTCCTTTTAATAGCCACCTAATAAGCTATATTTTTTAAGTATTTCTGTACTTTCCCCAGCCTCAATGCAAAAAGGCTGGACTAGAACGGAGGTTCTCAGACAGCCTATGCCATTTCCTAGAGGCATGGCATCTTCAAAGATTAGCAGTGAATTGCCTCCTTTAACCAGAATTTTTAAAAGTTTTTCTTTGTATTAGCCCGGTGCTCTTCAGGAAAACTTCTGCTACATCTCAGAAACATTTGAGAGGGGAGGCTGCAGGGGAAAAAGGCTAGTGAGCAACAGGACAACATATAACTCAGGGTGGATGGAACGCAGTCCAACAAAAAACACCCACACACTTTATATGGACTTCTATCACAATGAAAGTAAACTGAACAGCTCTTACCCATTTCATCACTACTTTTTTCCTAGATATGAAAACGCAACAGCTCATGGCTTGTTGATGGGTTGGTTTTTTCCCCCCCCATTCCTACAGTAGGTTTTTCTGTTCTTACACTTCAAGTAGTAAGATCCACGTTCCAAGCAGAATAGCTCCTACAGCCTCTTTCCTCTCATAGAAGAGATTGAGAGAGAAATCTTTCATTAGCATTATCCCTGCACTCACAGCTATTATACTTTGGGGTTTTTGAACGGTTTTCAACATCTTGTTTTGTTCAAGCTACTGTAAAAAAATAAGGAGAGAGACTTTTATTCTTTCCAGCAGCTTTGCAACACATTATGAATACCCAGTGCCCTAAACCAGGATAATTTATTTCATGTAGACCTAAATCAACTCAAAAATTTGACGAAATGACAAGCTTTCACAGATACACGTACTTAACTATGAAGCACACTGCACTCTATGACCACCTGTTTCAGCAGAGCTTTATAATTATGTGTCTCAATTCAGCAGCACAGGTATAAGTCAAAAAGTACACAAAGTTCAGCAAACACATCTGCATTGTGCAACAACTGGTGCATTATCCAACTAAATTCAATCACCTCTTGCTCTCCATTTCCTTTCTAGATGTTGATGATGAGCCACACAAGCCTACAAGTGAAACTGGTTCAAAGCAAGTCCAACAACACAGAGATACTTTAACAGGCACTGAGCCATCCCTAATTGCTGAGAAAAACCATCCTCTCTTCAACTCTCACAATTAACTTTTTGAAAAACAACTTTAAAATTCCCACTTCAGAAAATACTTTTTAGTTAAGAAGTGAATCTGCAACAGAATAACTTTTTAGCAACGATATTTTTTGTTTCAAATCAAGAACAGTCCTTGCAATAGTTTTCCTCACAGTAATTATGCTAAAGTTATACCGATATATACCCAAAACAGAGGTAATCCACAAAAAGTTGTGGGCTTTTTTAATAATAAAACATACACACATTTTAAAGATACAAGTCAAGGACAGACAACATGGCAGTTTCACCATAACCTGAAGCCATCACCACCACTGAAAGAATCGGTCTTCTCCCCTCCCAGCTCAAAGTCACATCCTGCAACATCCCAGACATCCACAAAGTAAGTCGTTCCCAGAAACTAATACATATTAAAAGATAGTGAAAAAAGGCAAAAAAAATAATTTTAGCTCAAATGAGTTACTTCCAGTCCCCCACACTGCTCAGGTGCTCTATTTGGCACAAAGGAGGGGGAGAAACACAAGACTTACTCCATCAGAGCACTGTTACCTTGAAGCAGTTATGAAACTGCAGCCCAAGACACAAAAACTAAACAATTAACCTTTTACAAGAGCCTTATTAGCTCCACAATGAACACCAAGGAGATAAAGTCATTGGGACAAATCCATTTTACAAAGTCAATTACTTGCTTGTTTGGTTTATCAAAGCTGAGGTAATGAAATTATAGGACAGTTCACAGGGTGACTACCACACCACAGCAAAACCATCCCAAATATAAATATTGATCCCTACCACAGGCTGCAGCAACACTTCATAAGGCCCCTCTCAGAACGCCTGGAGAAAACAGGTTTAGACACCCAGGAAATAAAAGCAGCTCAAATTTTACTCAGGATTAGAAAGAGACAAGTTAGATCATGCTGTTCTTCAAGACAGTGGTATCGAAAGTTTATTTAAAAATAAAAACAACCTAAGAGTAAAATCTTAATGGCTTGCCAAGAAAAGCTATCCTGCTAAAAATCTGACATTAGGTAACACGTTTTGAGTTTTCTCAAAACTGTAAAGCAGTATAGATCTATTTTTATGTTCCAATCTTCACTATGGCAAAAATAAACACTGATATTTTTTTTTCTTTAATTTACTCTATGGGCATTTACTACAAAACTACAGCACAGAACAAATGCTACAGACCATCAGCAATTCCCAGATTTTTGGTGCCAAACTTCAGTTGAAGAGAGCTGTGAACGTTTTGCACTCCCGTTCCTCCCCCTCCGCTGGCGCTCTCTACTCTATCAAGTACCTGCAGTCTCTGGCAGTGCATTTGTAGGAGGAAGCAGCGGGCACCAAAGGCTTGACCTCCCTGCTATAAGCATTTCACTCTTGCTTCAGACTAGCTCTAGTCCACTCTCACAAAACAATGTGGCTGAAGCACATCTTCCCACCTAATTTTTACCAAAAAAGGCATCTGCTCTGTGCCTTTCGGGTGCTCTGGATTGCATTCCAAATGGGTCTCGAAGTGAGGAAGACAGGCATGTGATTTTGTCTAAAAGTTCACTCCAATGCAGTATTCTCACTCCTGTCATGCTGAAATAGCTAGCTAGTCCACCTGGACGTCACCAGCTCTGCCCGGGGCCAGAAAAGCATCTCTACGCTGGACTCTCTAGGAGAGGTAGGACAAAACACAATTCTAGAACAAAAATGTTAGTTGGGCCTACATGGAGGGAGCAGAGGTCTTGGCAGAGCTTATTCAGTTTGGCCCTGTACTGTGCCTCACTGGTTGGAAAACCTGCTCTAAATTAGTATCAAAATAAACATCTCTTATCGAAGTCTAGATATTCCAGCTCATTACAGGAGTCAGAAGCTAGCAGTGCTGGAAAATTTCTCTTCTGAAGACAAAGGTCTTAGCTTCAGAAATGATATATGAGCTTTAGTTTGTTTGGGTTTTTATACTGAAGTATTCTGAAAACAAGAAGTTGTGGCTAAACAATCGGTACCTTGCATCATCACAAGGTTTTAATTTATTCCCAACATCTGGTTCAAATGCTGGAACAGGTACGGCTGAATACATATAAAGTTGAATGAAGACTACTCAGAGGATTTTGCTGGAAACGAGTTGCGCAAGAGGCATACAATTAAACAACTAGAACACCACAATGAAGCATGGGAGCGCTCCAATAGTCCTGACTGCAATCTGCACAACACCTCAACTCTTTATTCAAAAAGAGCCTGCAGAACAGAACTCAACCTGGATACTGCAGGCACACTATTAAACCGTATGCCAAAGATTGGACTACACTGACATTTCAAAATCCATTAAAACAATTATGAGGCAGAAATCATTCTTTCATTTCCATTCATTGCCATGCTTGGTGATTTCCACTTAGTTGACTCATTTTTGTACCAACAGCGCAATAAAATTTACCTTGTGTTTTGGGAAGTATGGTTTGATACAGCTTTGTAAGAATCTAGCGCTAATTGCAGAATGATATGCAGCAGGCCCTCCACATATCTGACAACGCTAGCTAGAGGGAAAGAAATCAGTAATGTTTAACAGCATGCCTATTTGTAAACTGGGTACAATCCATATAGCCATATACTCTAAAGTTAGGTTTTCATTTCGCGCCATTCCATAAGGATATCTGAAGATCAAACATACGGCTAGTAAAGCGTTTACAAGTTTGACAGCATTTCTACGGCTTTTCCTGCTTCTGTCAGCCCCTTGAAAGCGAAGTTAACAGCACTGAGCATCACTGCTGGCCATACCATTCTGTACAGCATCTCAACTAAGTCACATCAGTTCTCCCAAGAAGCAGCTGCCAAGAACTACAGAGAAAATAAAACATTATTCAAGAGTGATTTTCTCTCCTGCTGCCTCCCACCCTTCACCAGAACAAAAATAAAATAAGAAATCTTGAGTTCTGGAGAAAGGTTACAGAAGAAGAGTTGTCTTCTTTCTCGGATCCCCTGCTCCTTAAAAAAACAACCCCAAGATTACAAAATGTCTTCAACAGCAGTAACGCCTCCCTGTTGCAACAGTCAGGACTCTGCAAGACAAGGCAGAGAAACCTTTCTTTACAACAGAAAGAACTAACTCCTCAGCTGCACAACAGGTAGCATCTGGAGGGCAGAGATAAATCCTCCAAAGAGGTTCTCGAGCCAGTGCCCCGTCAGAAGCACCAGGCATGTTTGCCAGCAACCAAGATTGCAAACAGCCATGATTTAGCACGAAAACAGTCCTATCAATTTTTCTTCTACTTACTCCTTACTAGAGGGTATAGGAGTAAGATTTCATTGTGGAGTACTTCTTTTACATACAGAACTAAGTTAAACAGAACCGCACAAGCCATTTAAAATGTCATATAAAAACCCTAAATAACCACTATATAGTGAATGTAAAAAAGATGCAGTGAACAAGAGGGGTTTTTCTCAGATTGCAAAGCACAAGCATTCTTAAAAGGTCAGTAGTTTCAGCGATGGGAATCAGCATCAAGCATTCCTGGTCTGCTGAGCATTTATTGTTCTGCCTTCAAACACAGTTACTACAGCCTTTTTCATCTCAAAACTGCGGTTAAACAGGGGTTCCTGGCAGCCTATGTACCAAAATGCCTTCTCTCTCCAAGAGCAGAGGGATGCAGGAAAGACAAAGAGGGAAATGACTGTGGAAATGGAATTTAGAAGTATTCAGAGAAACTTTCCAACATCGCTTGGGCCACAGAACATCATCCCAACGGGCGGAGCAGGAACCAAGCACTTGGGACACTGCATGACTTGCAATGGGAAAAAAGAATTAGAGCCCCATTTTCACGCTCGCTGTGACCTTTCAGCGCATAAAAGCGGAGCCCGGTAACTTTTCCTCTTTGGCCTCAACTCCAAAAAACAACGTTCAATAGTTTATTCTTTTCCCACGATGCAAATTTAGGTCACTCGCCCCGAAACACCCCGGGAAGACAAGGCGGGGGGAGGCAGAAAAAAAAAAGAAAAAAAGAAAAAAAATCCAAAACAAAGCGTTACACCCCAGCGCTGCAATGCCTCTGCAGGAGCAGAGGCGCGGAGCCGAGCGCGCTTTCGGGGCGGCGGGCTCGGACCCTCACGTTTGCCGCCTGCCCCCCCCCGCCCCGGGGTACGGGGAACCGCTAAATGGCTGACACCGACTACTCCGACAGACCGGCGCCCCCCCCACCCCTTGCCACCCCCTCGAGAAGCGGCTGCCCCCGGGGCCGCTCCCCGCAGCGACGGCCCGGGCGGGGCGGGGCGGAGCGGAACCGGTGCGGGTCCGGCACG
>VWZL01001098.1:42004-88520 GCA_013396915.1 Stercorarius parasiticus | reverse complement strand
CCCCGCCTCCTCCCGGGCGCCGCCGCGGAAGGAGACGTGTCACTGTGCAGCCACCATAGCCATTGTGGCGTCACGAGAGGCGCGCGCCCGCGTCCTCCCCACCCACCCACGCCCCCGCCCGGCCGCTGATTGGCTGGGCCAAAGCTCCGCCCCTCGCCTTCCCCGCGCCGGGAGAGGCGCCTGAGGGGAACCGGCAGGGGGGTGGTCCAGTCCCTCATGTCCCCGTCCCTGTCCCCGTCCCGAGGGGCGTCGTGACCCCGCCCGGCTCCCGCGGGCCGACGGCCGAAAGCGATGGCCTGCAGGGAGCTGGGGGGCAGACCCCCACCTTGCCCCCAGGCCGCCGCCTCTTCCCCGCAAGATGGCGCCCCGGCCCCGGGGTGGTGCCTCGGCCGCCGCCGCCGCCTGTCCCCTGCCCCTCATCCCCGCGCGAAATGGGCGTCCCCGGGAACTGCTGGGGCCTGGAGGCCGGAGAGGGCCGTGACCGGCGTCTTGCGGTGTGCAGGGGAGATCGTGGGATCGGTGCTGGTTTTGTCCCAAGTGGGACCGAAGCTGGGCCGCTCTGCGGGAGCGGCGGGGGTTTGCGCTGGGCGTAGGGTCTGCGAGGGGACTGGGAGCAGGGAAGGCTGCAGGAATACAGGCGGCTAGGGAAAAGGTGAAGGCAACGAGGGTAGAAGCCAAGAAGCAGCATTCAGGCGGTAGATAATGGACCAGAAAGCACAGTGTTCTTAAGACAGGTCTACGAGAGATAAGGAAAATAGTTCTGACATATGAAGTCCTCAGCATTTGGAGGGTGGACCCTGCACAGCGATGTGAGGGCAAACATGTAAAATGTGTCTAATCCTTAGTTTAGTTGCAGGAATTATCATATCTGCAAGAGGATGTGACCCTAAAGGTGTGAAATCAAAAGGCAGATGCTGTGTCGGCATTCATGCCATTAATGGCAAGTTACCGCTTTGAAGTAGAAGGGGCTGTTAATCATGCCCATTCATGAGAATATGCCTGTCTTTACAGCTTCAGAGTCAGGTGCACAGACACTCATAAATGCGATCTCATATATATCTCACTGTTTCAGTACTTGTAAGTTCAGAGTATGGGAAAACATGACAACCGAAGTTGTGATGGCATCACCATGCAAGGGAGGTGTTCAGCATACCTTAGAGGGAAAGAAGTGCTGTCCCAACATTAAGGAAGACTCTGATGTGGGAAGTGGGGAGAAAGGTAATAAGAGAAAGGTAATAACCAATGAGTGTCACCAAATGTCCTGGTGCCATGATATAGTAATCCATATGTGAAAGAAGTCTATTTTTTTCAGGGAGAGGATTTTGTTTAAATTAAAAAGTTTTTTTAAAAAAGATTTTTTTTTTATTGATACTCTTTGTAGTTGTTCACAGTTAGATCCTTGTAGAGGTCATAGGCAAAGTCTAAGATATTTCCTTCTATGTCTTTTGATATATACACAGCCTTTGAGTATTGTACACCCTCTGCAGTGACGGCAGCTCTTGCAGTAGCTGTTTTGGAAGATACCTGAATGCATGGAACTCACCTCCCCCTGGGTTTGTAGTCCTTTATGTTTCAGTGCGGCAATGAAAAGCTTATGTACAGTGCAGTATGCAAGACAGGTAAAAATATGCATGTGTACTTAACATTTTTGTAAGCATAGAAAATGCGCTTTCTGCAACTATGTTCAGCTGCTGAGTCTGTTCTTCAGTCAGATAAAGAGGCAGAGCTCTCAAAGACTATTCAGTTCCTACAGGTTTTGTGAAAGCAACCTGTTAGATGAGGAAAGCTTGTGGGTGCACCAGCTTGAAGGCCCATCAGTGGGTGAGCTAAGATCTTACTGAACACTGTAAAATCCACACAGGAGACAGTGTGGATAAGTACCCTGTGGAAAATTTCTGGTCGATGCATTCAGCCGATCACAGGAGACAGATCAGGAGGAAAGCAGGCGTCACTCGTGTTGCAGATAATAAGACTGCTTCTTAATGCCACAGTTTTGGAGCCCAGCTATGGATTTTTCATCAGTTGCTGGCAGCATTGCTCTTTTGCTCTGTTGGCTTGTGAGGGGGTTGCCTCTGGCATTAACTGACCTAGTGAGGGAATCCCTGGAGGGCTGCTCTTGGTCTTATCCTGTCTCTGCTTTCCCCCTGCCAGTCTATCCCAGAAGCCATTGGAGAGGAGGGCCTGGGAAAAATAATTCCTGCTATCTGGCTCTGGTGGTGCAGGGCTCCCTGGGCAGGAGGTAGATTGCCCAGTACTTGAATAGCAGTGAGCAGAGGCCATGGTAGCATAAATCCCAGTGGTTTATTTGGGTGCCATTCCTTGTGTACACAATTTCCTCATAAACAGTGATGGTGATCCCTTCCATCCTGGGGGAAACAGAGAAGCAATGTTGCTTTTTCCACTCATGGCCTGTCTGGAAGGTCATCCAGGTTAAAAAAACCCAAACACCTTGTATTTCAGGGGCAACTGGGGCCACTGCAGGTGAAGACAGTATTATGGGAACTCGACAGTAGATAACTACTTCTATACTAGAGGAATCTGATCTTCACAAAATGCTCTCAGAATACTTTAAGCACCCATTGTGTCAACTCAGAAAAGCACTCTTTCTCGACACAGCATTGTTATGCTACTAGCAGTCCTACTGGGCCCTGCCAAGGGGGCAGGAGCCATGCAAATGTGTTAACTGTGGCCGTGGGGGCTGCCCCTGACATCTCAACATACTTCTGCAGTCCACCTGGCTTCCCTTCAGCACCCTGCGCCAGGTTCACATTGCTCGGTGTTATGCACACAGTGATTTGCACAGTGATTTCACAGTCACCAGCATCTCTTGCACATCCACTGGTGATGTTTCTGATCTCATGGGAGATTGTCAGCTGCTGACCGCCTCTACCAAGCGTGCACCTTCAGGCGTTTATCAAGGGAAAGTTAGAAAAATGCAGCCAACTGAGTTCAATCCTACCTTAATTCCTAACCACACAAACCAGAGACACAAATTGCTGGCAGGAGAAAGAGTGCTTTGACAAGATCTCATAATCTCTGTGGAAGAAAAGCAACGACAAACCTGGTAAGGTACCAAAGATGACTTTGTACCAAAGTCAGACTGGTTTAGTGGGTAGGAATGGTGAAATTTAGAACATTTCATCTGTAAGAGATACGTAGTTTCCAAATGGAATGGAAGATTTTACGACTGTGAAATGGAGATTACAATCTAGCAGATATGCCTACAGCTGTGGGACGTTTTGTCCCAGATGTCATGACCTTCCTGATCTTCTGTAAGGTGGTGGACTGTCTTCCCGCAGACGATGGAGTCTGGAGAGCCAGCATTTCCAGAGGTGGGGACTGGCCGGCAGATGGTGTTATGGAAATTACGCATTTCAGCCACCATAACAGGGTTCAACTCTAGGCTTCCGCTGGATCAATAAACTGAAAAGAGGTTCTTCTATAAAGTCCTTTTTATTTGTTCTTTGGAAATTCAAATGGTTTCAACCTCCAAAGTAGCAATTGTGATAGATTCCTCCATCACCTGTTGTTGTTCATCTACTCAATGATCCTCAGGTAGCCGTTTAACGTATGAGTAGTGGATCCAGGCTTCCTTCCCTGTAACCTTTACGGCAAAGTAAGAACTTAGTAAGACAGTGTACAGCCCCTCCCACCTGGGTTCCAGTTTAGATTTACAGGAAAATACTTTAATTAGAACTTTATCCCCAGGCTGCAAATCGTGTGCCTGTATCTCTGGAGGGGTGGATTGGTATCACTGACCCTTTTAATTTTGAAACTTTCCCGTAAATTTAGAACATAGTGTGTTAAACACACATCTCCATTCAAGAGGCTGGTTTTGGCCAGGGTATAAGTTCCTGGTATAGCTAAATGTCTCCCAAAAAGAACTTCAGTGGGCAATAGTCTAAGGGTTGTCTTGGGGCATTCCAAATGACCCATAAGGCTAAATTTAATGCTTCTGGCCATTTTACCCCTGTCTGTGTGCTAATTTTTGCTTTTCTCTCTTTAATAGTTCAATTCATTCTTTCTACTTGACCAGGTACTTGAGGGTGATAAGGAGTGTGCAATCTTTTTTCCATCCCTAAACTCTTATAAAATCAGTCAATTATTTCTGCAGTGAAATGCAACCCTCTGTCTGATTCAATAGAGTGTGGGACTCCATACCTAGGAATAATTTCTTCAAGGAGAGCTTTTACTACGCCTCCAGTGTCTGCTTTTCTTGTTGGGAAAGCCTCTGCCCATCTTGATAATTGGTCTACTACCACTAGCAAATGTTTATATCCACACACTGCAAGCATATCAGCATAATCTATTTGCAATCTTTGGAATGGGAAAAATGCCCATGGTCGATTTCCCAATTGAGAATTTTTGACAGGTAGGACAGGTATTAATTCTTTCAGCAGCTGCATAGACACCTGGGGCCGCCCACGCTTGCTCTACTTGATTAGCCACTGCTTCCATTCCTCCCTGAGCTTTATCATGCAACCATCTAGTTAACAGTAATCAGGTGTTTCTTCAGTAAGACAGGTTTTCCCCCTGTTGTCCATATTCCATCTTCATCTTCCGCCGCCTCCCGCTTTTTCCACTCTTCTTCACTTGTCACATCTGATCGGTATAATTCTTTTGGACTATCAACATCAAGCCGTGATCTCTTATCCGAAGTAACTGCTATGATCTTCACCGCAGGTTGACAAGGCACAGCTTTCGCTGCTGCATCAGCAAAGACATTCCCTTTGCTGACTTCAGTTGTGTCCCTTGTTTGGGCTGGACAGTGAGCCACAGCAATCTCTTTGGGAATCTGAATTGAGTCCAACAAGTCCCGAATTTTTGTTCCATTAGCCACAGCTTTTCCAAAAGAGGTGAGAACCCCAATTCTTTCCGCAGTATGCCTACTGACGCATACCTTGAATCTGTGTAGATGGTTACTCACTTTCTGCTTTCCAGACGAGCTGCTCGGGCTAATGCAATTAACTCTGCTCCTTGAGCACTCACCATTGCTGGAAGCGGTCTGGTTTCTACAACCTGCCATTGGTCTGCAAATGTGTATCCAGTCTTTCATTGCCCATGTACATAGTAGGATGATCTGTCTGTGAATAAAACAAGATCCAGGTTTTGTAAGGGGAGATTGGTGAGATCTGCTTGTGGCTTACTAATAGTGTGGATTACCATGTCACATTGGTGATGTTCTTCCCCTTCTCGAGGTATTGGTAGTAGTGTTGCCATTTTCAACGTACTACACCTCTTTAGAGCCACATTATCTGCATTTAAAAGAGTTAGTTTATGTTTACGTGCACACTGGGGAGACAAGGCTTGTGTATTGCTTGAGAAGTAATCCAACTTCATGTGGCACATAGATCATAATCGGGTGCCCTAATGCTAAAGATCGACCTTTTTCCCACTATTGTGGCTGCCGCTACCACAGACGTAATGCATGTTGGAGCTCCAGCTGCCACTGGATCCAGTTGAACAGAATAATATGCCACAGGTCTTTGATGAGGTCCTAATTTCTGCATTAACACTCCACTAGCCACCCCTTTTTGTTCATGTATATACAGATCAAAAGGTTTTGTGTAGACTGGAAGCCCTAAAGCTGGAGTCGAAGCCAAGGCCCCTTTTATAGGTCTAAAGGCTTTTTCCCATTCTGGCCCCTATGTAATGGATTCTATTTCTTCATTTTTTGTTGCCTCTGTCAGAGGTTTGGTTCATTCCCCTAATCCTGGTATCATCTGTCAGCAAAACCCAACTGCACCTAAAAACCCTCGTAGCTGTTTTTTTGTAACTGACCAAGGAATTTCAATTATATCTTTTACTCTTTCTGGATCTATTACTCACTGTCCTTCCTTTAAAATGAATCCCAGATATTTTACTTGCTTTTGATACAGGGGGAGCTTGGATGGAGGTGTGTGACGTCCCTTGGTTGCTAAGGCAGTACATAAATACAGTATCTTTTAAACAGTCCTTACAATTTCTACTAGCTATTAGTAAACCATCTACATATTGCAATAAAACTGATCCACCAGGTAACTCAATATCCTTTAGATCTTCTTTCGATAATCAAGAAAATATGGTGGGAGACCCAGTAAACCCCTCTGGAAGGCGAATCCACATCAACTGTTGTCCCTCCCAGGTGAAAGCAAACAAGGGTTGGCTTTCTTCATCTATGGGAATAGTGAAGAATAGAATACTGGCGTCAAAGCAATCACAGTAAAACACTTAGCCCAACATGGTATTTGCAAGAGTACAGTAGAGGTTAATGGTTAATTAACTTTTTAATCGCTCTCAAATCTTGAACGAATCGAAACTCAGGATCCTCACCTTTATCCAAACTATTTTTTCTTACTGGTAACGTCATGGTGTTATATGGGGATTCACACACTTTGAAGATTTCTTGGGCAAAGTAGTGGTCTATGTTTTCAAAGCCTTTTGTCTGCTTCCCGGGGCCAGGCTGCTGCTGTACAGCAGAGGGCGGCCCTCACCTTGTTTTGAAGTGTCTCGGCTGTGCCCGTTCCAGCAGTCCCACGCCAGCTCCCGATTTATTCCACAATTCCCTGGGCACAGCTTCCAGGGGTTTTGGTATCTCTAAGTCAGGATCCTGGACTTCGGATATTATGCATACTGCCGTGCTTATCAAGTCAGTACCGCTGGGTGATAGATTTACTTGTACATCCTGGGTTTGGAGGAGAGCGGGAACTCCTCTGCTATTACAAATCTTCCCCACACCCCTTTATTTCCTATAGTTAATAGTAATGGCTTACTAAAAACATGTTCTTCTTTTCCCGCTACTCCTTTAATTAATACCCTGGCCTGTGATACAGATCCTCTCGGTACAAAATTTAAAAGTGATAGTGTTGCTCCAGTGTCGACTAAAAATTGAACTTCCTTTCCTTCTGTTTTCCCAATTATATATCCTTTATGATTCAGATGAGCTTTCCACGTCCCACAGACTCCAATTTCCACAGAATCTTTTGAGTCCTCTGCTTCCAGTCATTGCAGATGACTTCTTGATTCCTGTCTTACCCCTCCCATGTCCAGTTTTCTTCGAGGACATTCTCTTTGCTAGGGACCAAATTTCCCACAGTAATGACACTGTTCCTCCCAGTTATTTCCAAGTCTTCTCATTCCTCTTTCAAACCTCCCGTCTGACCTACTATTCCTCTGTTTTGTTCTTTTGGAGGAGGAAATCCCCTCCCTCGCCCTCTTAGTTGTAAATTTTGTGCCACAGCTTCTTGTTGCTGTTTCTTCTCCTTTGTGAGCTCAGCTCTATGTTTTTCCTCCCATCCATCAAACATAAACACTGTCACACTTGGGATCTTTTATAACATCTCCCCTTGCCACCCAGGCATATGTTCTTTAAAATATTTCCATATATCTGGGGCAGCTTGATCAACAAATACACTTGCTGCTAGCTCATTGTTAAAGTGCTGCACAGTCATTCCTCCATATTTTAATAAAGCTCACTGTAATCATCCCCGATAGTCACTCGGGTGTTCATCTAGCCTCTGCCTATGTTCCTGTACTTTCATCCAGTTCACTCCCAATTCTCCACAAGCTTTAACAGCTTCCACTAAATTCTGAATTGCTGCCTGACAGTTGCCTCTGTCTCCTGCATTATTAGAATCCAAATTTGGATCATTTGCCAGCCAAGGATTCCTATTTCCCCCAGCCTGTCTCATCAATTCTGAATTCTTCTGAATTACTTTATCCCTTTCGTCATATTGAAATAACTTCTTCAATAATATTTTAATATCCCTCCATGATGGATTATATCCAGTACAAATGTTTGAAAATAATTGGGCACACCGATCCACATCTTCCCTCAATCTAGGCATTTTACTCCCCCTAACAGCTGAATCTCCTGGGTTCCAGGGTTGACTGGTAAATACATGCAATACTGGAGGAGGAGCCCCCCTCGCTACAGGCTGCATCACAGCTGGATTTGGAAGAACATTAGCAGAAGCAGAGGCTGGAGACGTGGCAGAAGCAGTAGCAAAAGATGGGTTAGAAGAAAGCTGAGAGGGGGCTGCCTAGGGTGGAGCAGATTCCATAAGCCTATCTGTTGGATCAAATACAACTGCTGCAGCTAGTGTCGTAACCTGACTTCTCTGTGAACTTTCTGACCACCTTCTTTATGGCGATCGTGTGCCCAGTTGTCCCATACATACAAAAAATCCATTTGATAAGGTTTTTCATCTTGCAAAATATGTCACAGTAAAGTTATTTTAGTTAAAGGATCCTTTAGGATCCTAAAGGACAGGGCCACCTTCCTCTGTCCAGTAATCACTGTCCATTCCTCCTGGCACAATGCTATTGCTTGTTTTTTTGATAGACTTGCAGTGCCATCTGTTTTCCTCCAATTTTCTAGTACCTTGGCTAAGGGCGTCCCCTTGCTCTATGCTGGGCACATTCCCCCTATCTGTATGCCAAATTTGTGCACCTTACACTGATCAAGCCGCTCACACCTCTCCTAATGCACTTCTGAGCTGGGATTTGAACCCACTCAAACCCAGAATATCCAGAATTTAGTAAAGGAATTTTAACAGTCACCAATCATCGCCTCCCATCTCCAGAGGTCCCAGGTGAACTCACCCGATGCTGGCAGCTGGATGTTTGGAGACGAGAGGGCCCAAATTCCAATGGGGGTTGCCCCAGAGTCCCATCTGGGTCGCCAAACTGTTTGGAAATTATGCATGCCAGGCACCATAACAGGGTTCAACTCTAGGTTTCTGCTGAATCAATACGGCAAAAAGAGATTCTTCTATAAAGTCCTTTTTATTAATAGAGCTACAGCTTGAGCTGGGTGCCTCCAAACAAAAAAATCCCTGGGCAATTATAGCCATACAATTTCAGTTCACCATTCCTCACATGACAGTTTGGGCCAATAGTAATATTAAGGTTTGGGGTTTTCTTGCTTTTTATTGGTTTGATTTGCTTGCTGTTTCATTGCTAAGCAGTTGCTAAGTGGTCATCTTCTTATATAAGATATGTGGTATATGGTTCTACATCCTGTTTCAAATCCTCTTAGGTCAGTTTTGGCCGGTTCTGTAGTTGGCTGTTCAGCATGTTGTAGTATGATTGTTACAGTTCATATACCACAATCTATAGGCTTTGGCTACTGTAGCTATTAATGTTTAAGCGTCTAGTGCTAAGTTTTGACTAACTTTTTTCTACGACAATGGCAATCCAACACAGCGCTGGGAAGCTCTCCAGCTCATGGTGTTGCCAAACAAGCCTGATAAGGTGGTGATGGATTTCCAACTATTTGCCAGTTTTATAGGTATATTAGTTTCCAGCAAAATACAATGTGACGTTATATAAGTCTAGCATATCTGGGTCATTAAACCAACAAAGGAAGAAGGCTCTTAGTGTGTATAGGTGAGAAAGAGAGAAGATAACAGGTTTGCATGGCATATTTCATTGAAATGGGCATTGCTAACAAAATTGCTCTTTGTAAGAGCTTCAGAAGCACCTGTAGCTGTGGAAAAGCTACAGGCATGAGAAAGGCAGTGGGATCTGCACCGCATGTGTAGCTGGGACCCACTTTGGGCTGCCTGGAGGTGTTGGGTGGCCAGGCAGATCCCTGCCTTTGTTCTTTCTGCTCCTGGTCCACTCTGCAGGCAGTGTCACACAGCAGCCTTTGTGTTTGGCCCAGCTATGTTAGAAATGTTCTTCCTCTGTGTGTGTCTTGTGACACAAGATGGTCCATTCAATTAATTTCAGTCAGCAAAAGTTGCGTGTGACCAACCTGAAGAGCCATGAACCAAAAAAAAGACCCTCAGGGAGAGAAATACACCATGGGAGGGAAGGTGCCTGCAGCTTGTTCCACCAGAGCAGGTGAGTGCCTGCATCCACTTCCCTGCAAACACCACTGCCTTTTGCACTGGCTATTTTATTTATTTCTGGCAGAGAAGCCAGATTCAAGTTGATGGCCTGGTGATCCACCCTAGGACCACAGTGGACCTGTCTTCTCCAGATTTGCATGTTGGTTTTGAATTTTTCGGGGGGAATAAAACTAGCAGTTGCCCAGAACCATAGAGGAGTTGAGCTGTACAACACATCTAACATGACCATACAAGGAAAAAAAAAATCCCATGTTGTAACCTCTTCTTGGGGTGCCCACAAGACTGTAACTCCCTCTGGTTGGGATTACCGCATTCTTGCGTCCCAATGTCTAATTTGCTTCCAAACAGGGGTGAGAAAAGATACGTATCATATTCTCCTTGGCCTGCTTCCTAACGTTTTGTTGCAATTTCCACAAAAACTTCCATAGATCCACTCCTGACTAGGCACAAGTATTGGGCTAGACCGATAGCGATAGGATGGGGAAAGTGGAGGAGAAGTGCTGAAGGGCGGTGGTGTGGAAATCTGTAGGATGAGGGAAAGGAGATTTCCTGGGCAGTGCACTGAGTACTGCAGAACTTCATGCGGTGGGGAGTTACAGATGACAGCTGGCAGCTTGTATCTCGGTTGTGTAGAGGTTAATGGTAGCCCAAAACCCCACAAACGCTGAACAAAGTGCAGTACCAGAAGAGGCAGGAGAGTGGGAAGACAAGAGCTTAGGCACCTCATAAGCTCGTGTGTAGCGTTTGGGCTGTGATTCCCTGGAGTCTTACCCTTGGCAGAAAATCCAGCGATTGAGTTACATCAGGGATCAGTTTGGTTGGCATTTTGGCCTACTTTCTTCTTTCCTGTTGGGTGTGAGGGAGTAACTGTGGGGATGCAATACTGAGGCTGAGCAGTGCTTTAGGGGCTTGAGGGTTTCCACTGGCCTAGGTCCAAAATGCTGACCTTCCTCTTTCTTCTGTCTCTTTTCTCATCTTTCTCTATTCCTCTCTTTCTTTCTCTCTTTCTCATCTTTCTGTCTCTCCCTTTCTGTACCTTCCCCCCCATCCACACGCAGGGAGAGGCCATGAGGAGGTGCAGGCTTTGCCACGGGGCTTCACAGGCATCAGAACGGGGCTATAATGTTGGGAATACTAAGAATGAAAGCTGGAGCACGACTGCTGCTTCTCTGGAAATTAGTAAGTGTTGTGGTTAAATCCAGCAACTGGGACTCAGGGGTATTATGAGGATAGGCACAAGAAAGATGCAGTAAGTGGATTATCTGAAAAGGCCTCCCCCCTCTCTTTCCTCCGAGTTTCCCATTTTTGTTTAAATTAACTATTTTATGCCATATTCTTAAACATGGCCTAAAAATGATGCAATAGCGCTGCCTTTAGAAACGGAAAATAACTTGTGAATTATGCTTACTAGTTGGCATTCAGAGCTCTTCAAACAATATCTGTTTTGATAGTTGACCTTGCAAACTGGGGAAGACAGAAGTAAGTCACAACAGATTCCTGTTGGTTAAACTATTTTCCAAGCTGATTATGAAGCTTAGAGCTCAAATGGTCTTTGCCCAGAAACTCACAAAATACCTTTTCTTTTGAAAGGGTTATCACCACCTAATTCATTTTACCTCTGATTTCGCATTAGAGGTATTGTTTACTCCTCTGCTGCTCAGAAAACGGTCAGGAAGTGTGATATTATGGTCCACCCTATGAGCCTGCTCCAAGGTACGGCAGCTTAGCACTGCATAAGTTCACCGGGGCTGGGCTTTGTTAACCAATGTTGTTTGAACGTTTAAGAAGGGCTTTGCCTGACGTTTTATTTTTTCCTCAATAATCTCAATCATGCTGCCAGCGGTCAGGCAAAATTCACATTGACACCATTGCCTGGCTGCTACCAGCGGAAGATTTGCCCAAGAAATAGTTGCAAAACTGTGAATTTGAAGTTATGCGCAGCAGCTTGTGCTAGCTTCCAGAGAGTTTTTATCAGCTTTCATTAGCGA
Source organism: Stercorarius parasiticus (assembly GCA_013396915.1). Lineage (NCBI taxonomy): Eukaryota > Metazoa > Chordata > Aves > Charadriiformes > Stercorariidae > Stercorarius > Stercorarius parasiticus. Next base: position 76,696 of record VWZL01001098.1, on the reverse strand, counting down.
TTTATAATTAACTACAGTTCTCTGGTTTGCTTTGTCCTCTGCTTATTTTTAAGAGGCAAGAGTGCCTGGGTTTAGATTAAAGTGTCAGAAGGCAAAGGATAAAAACTCTTTTTCATTAAGATTAAAAAGCAATTGATATCAAAGAGAAGCCCTGGCAAAAACAAAAGGGACTTTAAAAATAGTACCTACTGGCCGAACTGATCTACACCTCACGTCTGTGGCTAAAGCAGACGAGCAGACACTTGTTGGTATATACCCTTGATAAAGAAAGTGGAGCTAGAGGAGGCACAGGGAAGGGCAGCTGAACTGATCAAGGAGATCATCTTAAAATCACCTCACAGGCAGCAAGGAGGCAGGCTGGGACTCCGCAGAGGAGGTGGCCGAGAAAGGACGCAGTGGAGGTTTACAAAGCTTTGGCAACAACAGCCAAGCGGAAGAGCTGCTCGCAAGTATTGCAACATCAGCAGGGGGGAAACTGGAGGGAACCAGTAGGAGATTGGTTTAAAACAGAGGGTTTCTTTATACGGACGGTAGTGAACTTCTGTTGCTGGCAGCTACGCAAGGCTGGGGGAGGCAGACAGTATCACCAAGTTGGTAAAGGAGTTAGATGGACAATAGATCCATGGATGGATACTAAAAGGACTAGGCCAGGACAAATATCCCTAGCACAGCGGCGCTCAATGCGTCAGAGAAAGGGGGCAATGGGCTACAGGAGGTGGCTAGGCTCATGTGCTCTCTCCTGTTAGCCTCTCCTATTGCCTCTGCCCAGCAAAAGCAGCAACATGTGTACTGATATTCATACCCACTGACTTCAGCCCACTTCTTCTGGTAGAGAGGTTTCTTTGCTTCAAATAACTGGTTTTTTTTTTTTCATGAACAGCCTTCTTGTCTGCAGTGTAATCAACAATCTCTTGAAGACGCTTTGACTTCTCTGCTTCTGCATCAGAAATGTCCATCCCAAATTAATCTTCCTCAGGCAAGGTGATTTCCACTTGGTCTCAACCATCCCGGAGGATCTTTCATGCAATGGGAATTGGCTGCAGGATCGGTCTGGCCACACAGCTCCATCATACATATTTCAATGCTGCCCATGGTAAGTGATGGGAAGTCTGCAATAAATGAAGATGAGGGTGAAGCCTCTTTTGTAAGCAGTGGAGCCAGGGAGTGCTCTGAAACTGTCCTGGTGTGTCACAGCATCATCCCAGCCTGTGACATTCCCAGTGTGGGGCAGCTGCAGCAGTGAGATTTACTGGTGAGGAGCTGAGACACCTCATGACAGAACAGAACATCAGCAACTTACAGCTGCGCACCTCTGGGCACGCTGAGTGCCTGCCTGAATTGTGTACTCAGGGCATCAAGAGTAAGATGGCCTTTGGTGGCAGGCTCTGATCTTCTGCTCGGTGAGCTAAAATAATGGTCATGGGAGGTTCAGGCACAGAAGGCGGGGACTGCAGGTAAATGTTTGAATCGGAGGGAGGCGGTGGGGGGGGAGGATGGGGACATGCACATCTTTGCTATGGATAGGGCCACGCCACCACTCCAGGAGGTCCTGACCACCTAGCGATTCATGCCAGGCCAGCAAATACACAACAGCTTCAGGCCAGCTAAGCACAACTCCCACAGCTGCAATGGGGATGGCATGCCCAAGCAACGGGCAGCTTTGCTGCTCGGTGGAGGTGTATTTTAAAGCTTTCTTTTTTACCTTGATGTCTGCCAATCTGTATGAAGTAAAGATCTATAAGAACACCGTTATATGTTTTCATATTTATTTTTCCTTCACTGATTTCCAGTTTGCCTTTTTTTTTTTTTCTCTTTAACTATCTGGCTGACAAACCCAAAGCTGTATTGTGTTCTCCATCTGACATGTCAGGCACCAGGTGATAAAGATCTGTAAACCAAATGCAGAGGCTGTGCAAGCATAATGAAGGGAATAATGTAGTTCTGTAGAGCTTTTATTACCATTTCTCATGAAAGCACTGTACATAGATCTGTGACCACAATCTTTTCAAACATGGGCTACTACAGAGAGTTATTACTTAGGTGAGGTGAGGATGTAAGATTGAGTCATACGATGTCCTCATACTGTGATGACATTGATTCCATTACCAGTATTTATTTTCTGTGCTTTTCCATGTACGGATCATTTACCTTTTTAAAGTCCTGTAGCAAAGTGGCTGTGTTCAGTGCCACATCCACAGCTGTACCTGGGCTCCCGCTTCTCCCCGGCATAACATACACCCCCTGCCCAAACTGCGCTGAGCGTTTCACGTTATTCTTTCGAATGTGTAACGCTCTGCATTTTGCTACAATTACATCATTTTCAGAATTAGTAAGGGAAAAGGAAAATGTACCAACATGGGGTTTTGTGTGCTCCTAAAACCTACTTAAAATTGACTGAGCAGATTTTTAAAGACAAATGCAAGGACCTTTAGTGCTCTTCTCCAACTCTGTCAAAGGATTAACAGAGATGGCCACTAGGCTGAGACTTTGTATGATGCTATATTGATTTTTTTTTTCACAGCTGAGCTATATATTTCCAAACACCAGGGTTTCTAATGCAAATGCTACAGCCTTTCACTGTAGCAACTTAGAGAAGCAATGCTATGATTTTAATAAAGCTGTCAGATTAAGTGACTGCATGGTTACACCATGATATTAATACAGGTTCTTAACTGTCAATTAGTTAACTGGCTAATAAAAAGAGCCTAGCTTATAGGATTTTGCTAATGAATATAATGCTTTGTTTCTGGGCAAAACATATGCTTTGGATATATAATTAGAAAAAGCCCCCCTCTCTCTCCCCCATCGAGAGAGCATGTGCAGCTGAATAAAGGAGCTCATTATACCTGCGAGGGGTCAAAGTCTGTGGATCTGTAGCTTATGGTATTATGACAGATTACAAAATCACTCTATTATGTTAGTCAATCTGTTTCCAAGCACAAACTAGCGGGGAGCAGGGCACTAGAACCTCCCGAGCAGGGCGCCCGATGGCTTTCCCCGGAGGTCTTATGATGGGTCAGCTGGCGGTGACACCACCTCTGACAGCTCACATGTCAGACCTTCCCTGCCTGACTTCTGCCTTTGTTATCGCAGAGCCTCTTCACCGACAGTCAATCCCTGCTTCAGGTTGCAAAGAGCTCCCAGTAAGAGCTGAAACAAATCTGAAATCCGTGGGTAGCCATTGCTTGTGCTAATGAAAGGGAAAAGCGGAGCACTTATGCTCCAGCTGACCTCTCTCAGGCTCTCGCCTTCAAAAAAAAAAATATTAAAAGTTTTTAAGTAGAGAGGGCAGCAGCTAAAGAGCAGCAGATGTGAGGGAAAGCATTGGCTTCAGCTTTAGCGCGTTTGTCGGTTTAAAAGGAAAAAAGTAGTGCATATGCAGGATAAAGAGATTTCAGACATGATAGGGATCCTAAGAAATATTTGACTTTCCTAATCTTCCAGGGAAATTATTCTGCCGGAAAGCCTTATTCAGTCAACTCAGCATAAAACTCCTTGGTACCAAGGGGAAAGAAAATCCCCTTGTATTTGAGAAACACAGCGGTAGTCAGCGCTGTGGGCACATGCGTTTCTGATGGACCGTACCTTTTCAAGTTCCTACTGAACACAGGTGGTTCCACCACAGCCTTGGGCTGGTTATTTCACCCTTACACCAGTCTGGCACCTGCAGGAGGCCCCCAGCGCTGCCGGTGTGACACAGAAAGACAGGGGATAAACCAGAACCGGCTGGCTGGCTTAGGTGGCCCCTGAGGACTGGAACTACGAAGACACATTTTTCCCGTTGCCACCATTTGACCCTTTGACCGCATTGCCCCGTGGCCAATTGATTGCGGTACCTAGGAAGATGCAAAGTCTGAGGGAAGGTTTTCCTACAGCTGGTTCTTGTACAGGCTCCGTCACATGGGACTTTGTCATGTCTAACAGCCAGTGAGGTCAGGCTGCAGCCTTTCTCTGAGGGTTAATTTCTAGGTAATTTCTTTCCTCTTTATCATGAAACTTGTAGGAAGTCATTTCTCTTGGCATCTTCTCCCTGCAGTCCAGTTTGATTAAGATTTGCAAAAAGATTCAAACACTATGAGGGCGTCACTTGCATTCACACCTCGTGAGCACGCAAGCTTGCTTTCCCCAGGAAGCCAAGCTCAGAAATGTGCTTGCCCTATTACCCATTGAGGACGTGGGGTTTTTTTGTTGAAATACCGTCTTGAGAACACACTTTTAACCATTCCGCGTTTACAACAGGCACCAAGTGTCACATAGCAGCAGCAATAGCAGCGGCAGCTTCTCTCATGGATAAATGACCTACAAAGACCTGGGCAGAGAGGACAGCAGGAGTGGGGAAAGAAATGCATATTTAGCTCTCACAGTGCAAGATCATGGAGAGCCAAGTGCTGGGCTGTGGAAGAGAGGGGGTACAGACAAGCAGGGAATGGCTTCCTGCATCTCTTTTTTATTATTTGATGATAAATCAGACACTGATAGAATTAATATAATTTAAAACAGCAAGCTGAGTCAAGACCTTGGGGTCTTCGGGTGGCCCCAAAATGGAGGGGTGCCGCCACGCAGGTGCCCCCATGTTCACCCTGGATTGGGGTCAGCAAAGATTCAAGCAGCTGTTTTGCTCACCCTGGTGCTGACACAGGGCTCCCAGTTGCTGCACCATGGACCACCCTGATCTCCAAGAACAACAGCAAGAGCTTAGACACCAAATCTGCACAACATCCCTCCTGGAGACACCTGCTTTTGGGGTCAGGGGCCACCAGAAGCACACCATGGGACAGCCACTGCATCAGGAGGAGCAGCCACAGCCCCCGGAGGATGCAGGTTGGCTGAGGAGACATTTTGTACGATGATGTTTGATGCCATCCTGCCCCGGCAAGGAGCTGGGCACACGGTCTGATGCCCAGCAGCCCCTTCTCAGGGCCTTTCTGGAGCCACCCAGTTCACTTTCAGAGGTGCCCCTGCAAAAGTGGGTTACTGGGAAGTTCTGTATAGACTCGTCTTGGGGCAACTGGCTCTAGATGGCCCTGCTTGAGCCTGGGGGGGTTGTACCAGAAGACCTCCAGAGGTCCCTGCCCTGGTAATGAGCCTCACTGCAGCTGCAAAGCACCCTTGAATTTTAACTTCGTCTTTTTTAGTACTGCTCAAAATTAGCCAGAAAAATTCTGAATTAAAATACAGGGTGAAAAATTAAAGTCAAAACCCTCTTTTCTCTTTGAACCATCAGATCAGGTGAGGAGAGGCAGAATTTCCTGTAATCAGGCTTTGCTGTTATAATAAGGAGACCTGAAGAGAACTCCTCCTTTACCAGGGAGCAGCCTTCCCTGGCAAAAACCAGGAAGTCAAAATCAGAGTATTCAGAGCAAAGTGAGGTTTTGAATAAGATTTCCCAGGTTTTTAGAAAAGATGTGGGTTGGGTTTTTTTTCCTATTAATCATGTCAAAGACAAACAGTCTATCAGTCTCCTTCTCTTGGAGATTTTTCTCTCAGAGGTATTTCAGGAGGTAGCTTTTCTTCTCTCAAATACATTCACAGATTTTCAAACACATTTATTCCATTTCTTTGCAAAACATACAGCATTACCGGTCATACAAACATCTTCTTAATCCCCAGAGGCTGAATCCAGGCGTGGCGAAAGTCAGTTCATGTCCCCGGAGAGGGACATTAGCTTATGCTGGGCAACAATTTGGCGCATACGCTCTGATGTGTTTGGCTAGCTGCTGAGAAGTTCATGACTTTTATATGTTTCAACAAAAAGCGTTGAAAAGAGCTTTTGATATGGTTATTTGGTGAAAGAGATGAAACATTTCCCCTTTGCATTAATCCTTTTCATGTTTTCAGTACATAAACTAAATTTTAAAAACCTCATCCTGCAGGTGTTCAGGCACGTGGTTTGAGAAATAATTTGGGGCGCACGCGCTAGTGGGGCGACTGCAGAAGAGAAACGCCGAAGGTTTATGAAACGAAGGAGAACGTTTCAAGTGCTTCAGTCAGCATTGCTCTCATGCAGTTGCCACCCTAAAGCTCATCCCTGTAGAGCTACAGATGCCCAGGATGAACGTTTCAACTGCACAAGAAACGTACCAAAGCAGCCCCATTTTGTGAGCGTATGAGTGGACCCTTCCCAGCCGCTCCTGGGCTCACCGCCCCGGGCTCAGGCAGGCGAGGGTGGGTTTGCTGGTGCCTGCAGGGAGCCTTTCCTCCTGGCTTTCCTCCTCCTGGATCATCTCTCCTGGCAGGGGTGAGGGCAGAGAGGTTCCTGCTTCCATGGGGGCAAATCTTGGGTGGGTTCCTCTGAAGCTGGTGGGCATGGGAGGGTTTGCCCGAGGGTCAGGAGAGACTGAGACCATCTACCCACCGCTCAGCACTTGTTTTTTGGCCTCTGCGGCCCCTTTGCGAGTCCCGGAGGGGGCTTGTTTGGATGAGCACGGCTATTGTACATGTGCCGGGCTTCACTGCCGTTCTCCAAAGCTGCTTCCAAAATGAGATTTATTTCTAAGAAATAACAAAACCCAGGCAGGCAGTCATACTCTCTTCATCTTTCCTGGTTTTTTGATTTCTTTTTAAATGACCTCTAAAATATTTTCCCATTAAAGCAAGGTCTATTTTTAAGCTACCACTGTCATTTAATTAGTCATTTTTTCACGAGAGGCACATCTGACTGGAATTTATGCTCTTTTTATCCCTTTTTAGGGGATGTACATTTTTTTTTTCTACCAGTGAGTAAGACGGGGGTCTGTTAGTCTTAGATCTAACAATCACTACTTTTTTCCCCCCTTTTCCCTCATCTTCCCCCTCAGATGCTGGAAGCAAGTACATTAGACAGTCTGTGCACCCCATTTCACACATTGTCTGACTCACGGTGCAGGAGCTAAGAAGAAATGCGCTCTGAAATCAAGAAGATGCAGTTAGCGGAAAAAGAAACACACACATATATATATATATATTTTAAAATCTATCTTAGACATCTTTATCTGTCACCTCTATACCTGTCCACATTGTCTTACGCTTATTGTCCCCTTGGAATGAGTTTCCAGTGTAAAAATATGAGAGTTCTGTAGTGTCAGACCATTAAGATAACATACAGCTTAATTTCTGCCCTGATCACATAAAGGATGATGCTGTTCCTTTCCTCAGCACTTGCAGCTGGGTCAAGCATAAATTTTTGTGAAAAAATCTGCAGATCTTGAATTGAAATGTTCATAAATACAAACCACAGCAGAGCAGAAAACATGGCTTTGCGCAGCTTAGAGTGCCTTCAAGATCTTACAGCTGATTTAGAATAGTTCAAACACAGAGCACACTGGTCACATCCTGGCATCCTCGTGCAGAATGGCTGTGCGTCTGAATCCCCCATGATGCGGCTGTTTTGCTTACAGACTTCTAGACATGGCAACAGCAAAACCCTTGAGAAGGTGAGAGATCAAGCAGAGGCAAACCACATCTTGTATATGCTTTGCTTTTTTCTTGAGGTTACCTACATCCACATACGAGACCACTGGCCACTGTACAGTGAGGCGTGCGCTGCAGGGTGGTCACCTCACCTGGGGATAAACCCTGAGCCCGCAGGAGAAGCCTGGTCCCCGTCCCAGAGCTGTAGTCCCTCTGCATTGCTGGTGGAAAGCAAAGAAGTTGTGAGTTTACTTCTACTTCTTATTACCGGGGTTGCTTTCACTTGAACTAAAGCAAGAATCTAAGTTCCTTAGATATTAGGAAGAAATTCTTCACTGGGAGGGTGGTGAGGCACTGGAACAGGTTGCCCAGGGAAGCTGTGGATGCCCCATCCCTGGAAGTGTTCAAGGCCAGGCTGGATGGGACTTCGAGCAGCCTGGTCTAGTGGGAGGCATCCCTGCCCATGGCAGCGGGGCTAGAACTAGATGATCTTTGAGGTCCCTTCCAACTCTAACCATTCTACAATTCTAAGTGGATGTCCATATGCATAAGAAGTAGAAATCTGCCCCTGTACCCTGTTACCAGTCAGCTTTCATACGCAATCTACAAAGGAAAGTGAGAGAGAAGCTGTTATAAGGGAACTGGGCGTGGGAAGCCCCTTCACCAGCTCCATTTTCAGAGCAGTTCCTCGCTATCCAGCCATTGTGTGTGGCTGCTGCATGCTCCCCAGCGAGGCTGGCATTTATGGGGCCCTGGCTCAAAGCAACCTCCGCTACGTGGTTCTTTGAGGATGCGGATACTGTGCACGCTGATGGCACTGCTTCTAGGGGCTCTCTAAGCCTCTACTCAGAGATGTAGAGCCAACACTTACTATTATCATTAGTGCCCTGGACATCTGCTTATGTACTAGAACCTTGTTACGCTACATGCTGCACAACCCATGATAAAAGCCCAGTACCCATGACCCCCCGACAGCCCCAACAGCAGCGAGGCTGAGGGTCCCCGACAGCAGCCATACCGGGAAGGGAGGCCGTGGCCCAGTGAACTGCAGAGGCGGGCCAGGTGCTTCTGCAGAGAAAACAAAACCGGTCGGTACTGTTTTAACCTCTGAAGCAACACCAGGCAGGAGAGAAGAGCCTCCCTGCTCAGGAAAAGCCATGTTGAAGTTTGCATACTAGCTTCGTGGGCAGCTTTTATTGCAGCCCCATGCCCGCCGTGCGTGTGCAGGAGCAGCCTCTGCTTGCAAAGGGCTCCTGTACCCTGCAGCTCTTTGCAAAGCTCGAGGATTTGTAGTGTTCGGTCACTACGAACCTGGAGTTACTATTGAATGTGTTACTGGGAAGAAAATCTCAGTGTTCATGTCTGAAGGGTTTTTTGAAGCATTCAGGTACCAGTGAGGGGGAAGCAACGCTCCCTAATAAGAAGCCACAATCTGTTTGTGCTGCAAAACATCAAGTGTTAAAGCGATTTTGCTGCAAGACTGTGCTAAAGCAAGTGCTGCTCAGCACTTTGGGAGACAGTCTAGGTAAACCTGCTTTCATCTCCGATAGTTCCTCTTGCCCTCTAAAGCTACGGACTTCTCTTTGCTTTCTGACCCTAGTGATTGTGAATCTCTGCCGTCCCTCGCAGTCGCTGAGTAACGCTTCCTCGGGGAAAGCTGCCATAGTCATTTGCATTATGGTGAGAACTGCAGGAAGTTGCAGCCGCCCCTGCTTGAATCAGGATTGCAAATATTAAAGATAGAGCAGCAACCACGGGGGATAGAAACCATTCTGAGATGGCAAACATTACTCCATCACGTTACAATGATATGGAGCCAGAAAAACCAGCAAACATCATGGACTTTAGAGCTGGGCGTTGCGACACAAACGCCTGGGAGAACAAGAGAACACCTGAAAGGTTTCAATTGTAGATTTCAAAGCCAGAAGAAACAGTCGGAGAAGCTGAGGATGGTCGGGTGCAGAGCACCAGTCAGGGATGTCGGGATGCTCACCCTTGTGTTGACTCTGACAGCCTGTGGTTGAGTTGAAGCTGTGATTTTCAGCCTCAGGGGTGCCACACATTGCACTGAAGGGCTCCATGAGAGGTGACCCAGAAAAGTCAGTTCAGATGCCCTAGAGAGCAAACCTTGGATAAAGCAAGTTCAAAGCCTCACTAGTGAAAAAACAGGAGACTATCAATTGAAATGAGGTTGATAAACATGAACGAAAGACCATTTGAATGCTGAACCTGACCAAGTATTTTCAAAAATACCTTACGGATGAAAAAGAAGGAATGTTATTCAGAAATAAGTCTCAGGAGCCCCAGTCCTGCTTTCAAAGTAGCTTGGCTTTTGGGATACTACATCGTACTGTGGGTCAGTGGGTTTGACCACGCCTCTGAAGGCTGGATTTGGACTCCCAAGTCACTAATGGGGGAAATGGTTATCATTTTTCCCCTCAGAAGTCCTACCTGTTCCCCCGTGGATACCACAGATGTGGGGATGGCTGTCATGGGGCAAGATCCTTTAAAGCTGTAAGTGTAAAACCAGGCTGCTGGGCTTTGGCATGGCCCGTCAGCAAGGTAGATGCCAGCAGCCGCCCCATGCACAAAGATGCAGCAGCGCTGCTGGCAGCAGGCTTGAGGCCAGAGGCTCCAGTCCCTCACATTACCATGAAGAAAAATCCAAAAGGCAGAAAGCCCCAAGCCTGCTGGAGAAACTGAGGTCTGGCAGGTCCTGTAGCCTTTCGAGCAGCGAGAGACCCATTTTACTTCGGGAGCTTACACTTGCTTTGATAAAATGAAGGGGGTTGTTATATTTACTGTATTTTCTTTCCTTCCCCAACAGCGCTGTCACCAGCAGGGAACAGACACCATTTCTGGTGGGTGATGAACCTCCTGCCAGTGGCCTTCCCTGGTGAGATGCTGCTGTGGGACTCCACAGGGGAAGCTGGGCGCACGCCTTCTGCAAGAGTGCAGCCAGCTGAATATCACAGAAATAAACAGGCGAGGTTGCCTTGGCCATGCCAGCCAGCCAGCAAGCTAAAAGCCAAGGAAACTGTTCCAGGAAAAAGAAAGAAAAGAAAAGCTTAATCTTAGTAAAAATATAGTCCCTGAGCACTGGCAGGGTCAGGGTCAGGTTGGGTTACGTGTTGTATAAGCCCCCGTTATACAAGCCAAGGCAGGGCAGAGGCTTTCCCAGGACTATTCAGTCCTGCTCTTGCTCGGTTTTGCTGTCGCTCCCTCATTCCTTCTTCTCACTGTCCTTTCTCCTGATGCTTGCTTGGAGTTCAAACAGGTCAGTCCAAGTGCTTCCATCACTGTGATTTAGGAGATCACACAGATCACTTGGTCTTTAAATAAAATACGAGTGTGGGAGCTTATGAGCGGACTTAAAGTAACTCACGTGAGTGGCTGGAAGAAAGGCAGCTCCTCGCAGGCTGCTTATCTCTGCAACAGACAAAAAGCACCCTCTGCACTAAGGACACAGCCCGCTGTAACGCAGAGCATCCAAACCCCAGGGACTAGACACAAGCATCACTTAGACCTGTGCAGTCTGGACAACAGCAGCAAACGGTGTTGTGGGGGCTCCTGATAATTGACGAAAAAAAAAGGCCCTGCATGCGTATTTCAGAGAAGTGCCACGACTGTTACTTCTCACCCCTTCATCAACTTTAAACCGGCTGCTCAGGAGGGTATTTTCCTTTTGAAGCATGCGTGCTCCCCTCAGGGCACTCCATTCCGTTCACCCCATGAGTCTGTTTTTCCATGAAAAAGTGTCATATCACTGGCAAACTAGTATCTTTGCCAACACTCACCAGCCCTCTCTTTGCATCCCAGCACTCGCCCTTCAGGCAGATGTTCTGAAAGCACCTTCAGGCTTTTTTTTTTTTTTCCCCCTCCTCCAATGGAGAAATGCAAAGTGAGGCTGCTCTTCCTGACAGACTTCCGGGGTGCATTTCCCCCTCCAGAAATAGCTGCCTTCAGTCCCTCGACTCTCCCTTTGCCAGATCACTTTTGATTCTCTGTTCTGATCAACTAGAGAAAAGCAGCATTTACCAGAAGAAACACAACCTCCATTTGAAAACCTACTCCAGCACAGTGCAAAGACACTACTTTTGACTTTTTTTTTACTCATTTCTACATGTCTAAGTAATTGCTCTCAACTCAGCACACTTCTGCAATACTTTGAAGCTCATTTCTCTGGTTCTAATATTCTAGGTTCGATCGTGGGACCCCAGAAAGCTCCTGAAATATATACCCGCAACTCCCCATAGTCTTCCAAAGAAAAAGAAATATAACGTTGTACTGCAAACAGAAAATTCATTGCAATTTTTAGAACTATGGAGAATATACGGGTGCCCTAACAAATACAACTTGCTTCTTAATGAACAAGAAGGGAAGGTAGTTATCTAAAGCAGTCTTCTCACAACAGAGGGAAAGAACAAAACAGTAACCAAAACCCACCGACTTTACAGACTCCCAGTTGAGGCTTGTCCCTGTTGTAGGAAGAGAAGAACACGTGGTTTTACCTGGAAACTGGAGAACTTAAAACTTTTCACACCTGGCCAGTATTATACAATAGAACAGACTTTCTATTAGACATCATACAATACCAGACAGGTATAAGATACCTGTAGCGCTCATATTTCCCTGCCCCCTTCTATGGAATCCTTTGAAAATCTTCAGTCTTTACCACATCTATCTTAGGACTCTTCCTTGTGAAACCAAGACGCCTGCCCCTTGCGGTCTGTTTTTCCTGCAGCACAGTAAATCGCTACTGTTTCAAATGCTTGGAAAAAAAAATTTTTTTGAATGAAGTCCAAAGGAATATTCTGATTGCCAGTGGCTGTTCTCGCCGTCTTAACCTAGATCAGTTTGACATAAGCCATTTACTTCACGGTTAACCCCGGAAAAATCCTGCAGGGAATATAAATTCATGCATTAATCCTGCTCACCAGTTTGGTTCCCCTTAGGTTTGGATGAAGGAGGTGCCATGTTGCAACCCCGACTCAAATTTACTGCTTCGAATGCTTTAACAAAACTCCACTCCGGAGCCCGTTGTGATCCTCACACAAACTCTTTATTGCAGAGGGGAGAAAGAGACAACACCGTAAGTGCCGAGCATTACAATGAAACATAAAGCAGCATTAAAGTTGCTCCGTGCTTAATGCTGCGGTTTAAGCGGCTAATCTTGTTTTGGTTGAATGGCATGTTCATTACAGCAAATAAATCAGTAACGTGTAGGATTATTGAAGAGGAAAGACATATTAAACCAGTTTAGGGCATCATATTGATTTGTGGGTTGTTTTTGTTTTTTTTTTAAACGTCCGATTTAGCTTGGCGTTTTTCAACAGTCAGTTCTAATAAACGCTTGTCCAGCACAGATTAAGCAGGTGGGAATGCTGCCCAGAAAGAGTATTATGAATAACTTAAGGCACTGGTTTAATTGCAGCAATCCATGATACTTACTGTGCTGGCACCAGAGGGGAATTTTCAGTATTAAAACTTCAACGGACCTACTAGCGAGTGACTCTCTTTTATTAAATATTTAAAAGAGCTTTCCAATATTTTCACCTCAGATGGGAGCAGGGGAAGATTTCAGAGTTCATTTAACTATTTAACTTAATTCCATCATAGCTCATTCAGTTATTGTTAAAAACAAATCATTAGCAGTTCACCCAATGCAACTTTGCGTCTCTGACTATGCCAAATACTGCAGCAGCATCCACGTCCTCCCTGCCACACGGTCAGCCCTATTCTGCCCGGTCCCGTTTGCAAGGAAGGTATACAGAAGCAAAAAAGCCCAAACCTAGCTGACACTTCAAGCAGCAGGCTCCTTTCAAAGCTATACTAGACACCAGAGCACTCCCATATTCCTTCCCCACGGTGCCAGTTCCCTGGCACTATCCTCGCCACAGCTCAGAGAAATGAGTAGGAGCAACTTGATCCAACTTTGGAGATCATAGAATCACCTGGGTTGGAAGGGACCTTTCAGATCATCTAGTGCAACCATGAACCTAACTCTGACAATAACCATCACTAAACCATATCTCTAAGCACTATGTCTACCTGTCTTTTCAATACCTCCAGGGATGGTGCCTTAACCACTTCCCTGGGCAGCCTGTTCCAATGCTTGGCAACTCTTGCAGTGTAAAAATTTTTCCTAATACCCAACCTAAACCTCCCCTGGTGCAACTTGAGGCCATTTCCTCTTGTCCTATCGCCTGTTACTTATGAGAAGAGACCGACTCCCACCTCTCTACACCCTCCTTTCAGGCAGTTGTAGAGAGCGATAAGGTCTCCCCTCAGCCTCCTTTTCTCCCTGCTTGAGCAGGGACTTGGACTAGATGATCTCTGTGGGTCTCAAAGTAGGGCTGACAGGAGGAGAAGAAACACAGTTAAGGTTTAGGTGAAAGCAAAGTCCTCCCCAGCACCGAAGAGCCTTCCCTCAGCACTTTGTTTAGGTCCATGTAGAGTGGAGAGCCCCTATAAAACACCGGTGACCTTTGCAGTAAGCAAGGTTCCGTCCCGCACATCTTACACAAACATATCAAAGCAAGGATTCAGCAGGACACAGGGGCGGGGAAGTTGTTTTATCTGGGGGAAAATTGCAGCTTTTTCTTCTCTGTGTAAGGCTGGAAGTAACAAAAACCTCCCTCTTCCCTCACCTCTAATCTGTGCGAGCTATGAAGGTCCGATTTAGCCCACTGCACCTCTGGAGAAGCGTGGGTGCTCGTGGTGCTCCCACACGCTCACAGTAGCAATCCCGCATCAAAAGTGCCTCCTCAGATGCTGGGGGAAAACAGTTTGGAGCAGCACCATCTTTCAAGCAGAGCAGATGCAAAGCGTTGAAGCTGTGTGCCACAGCAGAAGACACTGGTCAGGCAGCTCCCAAAGCCCACACCCATCCCTGGGCACAGATCGTGCCAGAAACCCTCCCGATGGCCACCAGAGACGCTGGCATCTCTGTATTAAACACCTGCACTTGGAAAAGGTTATCACACAACTGGCTCTGGTCATCAATCACACCATCTCCCATTTTCTTCCTTTACATGTTATTTTTGCCTCAGGTTAGACCAGGGTCTCCACGACAGCAACCCCATTTCAACTCTCAGCATAACACAAAGCTACCGCTTGCACATAAATCATCCTGGCTGACTCCAGCAAGTAGCAACAGACACCGATTGCAGTGCTGGGAGAAGTAACGCTTCAGAGAAGTTGCAGAATTTATTGGCTCTGCTCCTCCAAATGTGTAACTTTTTTACACAGGCAAAAATACAGAAGGTGCACCCTGCACAAACTTAACGAAAATCAGGCTAAAAATGCTTACGCCAGTCCCAGAAGGAAAATTCACAATAAAATATGAACAAAAACTGGTAAGTTACCCATACATTCTGATTAGGAGTACAGTGACTTTGCTGATCACACAAGTTATGATTCCAGAGAAGCTCTACATTCAGGGCATTAAAATTAATGTATAAATTAGCAGAAATGCAAGGAGATTTGATGATACTTGATTAACTGGACAGCATCAGAAACAAAACATTGTGAATCTGAAGCCATTTTGTGATTGCAGCAGGCATTTAATAAAGACGGAAAAAGCAGCCATTACACAAAAAAAAAAACAATTATTTTTTCATCTGTTTTAAAGAAAAAGTACCCTGTCTAGTGCTAAACAGAAGCCTTCACTCAGCTCGAAATAGAACAGGAGCTTCGTAAAGAGGCTTTGAACCAGGATTACCTCAACACCATCCACAGCATCACACAATGCAGGTACCTTCCCAGAAGAAAGCAGTTGCTTTTGAGTAACTCTGAAGCAAGTCCTTGTTGCCATCCCACTACTTGCTCCCTTCCCGACCTGCACAGGCAGCCCATATGCGTGTCCCATCACAGACCGGTGGGGGAACTGGGCTCAGCTGGTCCATTTTCCTGCTACCAGTCCCCGACCTCACCTCCACCAAGGAGCCAGAGCCTCCCCTTCCCAACTCACCTGCAATCAAGTCCCCATTTGTACCCTCTTTTCTCCAGGTCTTTCAACCACCCGTGAACTTTGGCAGCCTCCCCCTCCAAAACACTGTGTTCCGAGTGTGTTTACAGACCCTCATTCCCACCCTCAATTACTCTATCGGGTAAATATCCCCCTCTTCCCACTTTCCCTTCTCCCGTGCTCACCCCCTTTCAAGTCCCTCTCCCAAGCATACAGGCAACCAGTTCCTAGTTTTCCAGCTGAAGCCGCACCTCACACACCGGCATTACAACCTTCCCAGCCTTCCTGGAAGTGCCCTGCAAGCGACGCACTGAGATTTAAATTTGCCTTTGAGGCATCCATATCCAACCGCTACGGCACAAGGCTACTACCATCAGGCGAGACGGTCACCTCTCCCCATGGTGAGGCACTGCACTGCCATTTTGAAAGAAATCTTCCAGCTCAACGGCAATCCGACACAGCTGCTGAAGCTGAAAGAGTGGCCAGTGCAGGCAACCAAAAGCCTCCCCACAGAGACAGCAAGTTGTCCCCACCAGCCTTACTCACGCACACCCATCCAAGAAACTCCGTTGCAACTAGCAGGAGCCTTTCCATAGGCTTCAGCAGCTCGGACTGAGCTGAAACTCCCCCCTTTCTCAGCAGTTGCAGTTCATTTATTCTGTAATTCAGTGCAGCGCTGCTTTGAAAACATCCTTCTGATGCTGTTTTCCTGCAAATGGCATAATGAGGAATAATAAGCAGGTGCTTCTGAACACAAACCCAGAACAGCAGGGGTATAAAACTACTATAAATGAAGCAATTAAGTAACCACGCTGTTCGCTGTTTATTGACAATCTTTATTAGAGCTGACTTTCCATGTGTAGAGGTTTCCTAGCAAGTATAAATATGAATCAAAGTGCCACCCCACAGTAAGAAATCTTTATTTGCACAAAAAGATACAAACAACCAGTATTTCAAAGTTCGTCCTATTTAGTACATACAATACCAAAAAGGCAAAAATAAACCAAGATGAAAGACTAGCAGCAAAAAGAATTCTAGTTCTCCTTCAACACAGTCTGTGTGCTTCAAACATTTCGCTAGGAAACAGAGTACAAAGAGAATTCAACCGATTTATATATGAAATATCCTACCAAAAAATATAACACTGTGTAAAGAAAGTTAGTAGTACAAAGTTGGGCGGAAAGAAAAAAAAAAAGAGGAGAAAATAGTAGATGTAATATTAAAAATCTCAAGTGTAAACTTTACTGCTGCTTTAAAATAAAAAACAACAAAAGTCACATGAGTATTTCCGTTTGGCTTAGCAGCCAGGAAAATAATGAAAGCTGATTTTTTAATTTTTTTTTTTTTTAAAGTGCTTAACCACCATATCCAAAAGTAATGACTTTCAGACCTACTTAACATGAATGTGCTCAAAAAGCCACCGCTTACAGTATAAAAGCTGTCATTCTGAAATGCTGCGCATACAAACTGGCTTTATCTGCGCGAATGAAAGATTGCTTTGAACAGCTCTCAATCATATGATGTCCCAAATCAATGTAATGCTATTAGAGCAGGCAGCTGAATAAGTCCCAGAAAGTTGAAGTTTAAGAATAAGAGAGATAAAAAAATAATCTTTTTTTTTTTTTTTAAAGGCAGCATGCCTCTCCCAGCCACAAGAAGGTAACTTTACGTAATAAGTGAGAGAAACACAGTTTTCTATTATTATAAGCTACGTCAAACAAACTGACTGTTGACCTAGTAATTCACGTTTAACAAAGGGAGATAAACACTTCTCAGTGACAAAATACAAAAAGGTAATCGCGTGGGTGGGACCAATCACTAACACAGTATTTTACTTACTACTAAACATACTGTCAAACTTGCCTTTAAAACTGGCAGGATGTCCTAACTCGGAAAAAAACACACAAAAAAAAACAACAAGAAAAACAGAAAACCAACCACTTGAAGACCTTTAGGAGTGTTTTGTTACATTGTTATATATTTATTTGAGCCTTAGGGCAAAGGAAAAATTTAACATTCTAGGCTCCAAAGCAAGTCAAATACATAAGACTATTTCACGGGGGGTTTTGACAGACATCAGACACACAGATTCCAAGAGAAACTTTGGGTTTTTTCGTAATGGCCGCTTTGTAATGGCCCTTCATTTTTATCTCTCGGTTAGAAAACACATTTAAAAATGTGAGCAAAGACTCTGGCATTCATTAACCTCAAGTACAGCTATAAATCGTTTCAAGCCCACCACTCTCCCGTATCAGGACTATCATAACCAAACCGAACCGTCGGCATTGCTGCAGCTGTTGCATTGTGCCCACAGCCTGTCAGGAGCACTATCCACCCCCCCCCCCCCCCCAGTTATTGCACCAATTTCTCCATCAGCTTTGGAAATCTGCAAGCTTGAATCTGTTTACATTCATCTATTTCACAGGCCTTCTTTTTGGAACTGTTTCTTGAAAGTCATCAATTCCCAACACAGTGTCTTCATTGTCCTTCAGGACAGTTTTTAAATAGGGAACCCTCTGGTTCATTTACCACTAAAATACGTATTATCCAGAAAAGGTAACTTTTCCCCTACAAAGTTCCTGTAAACACCTCTGTATTAAGCCATAGCAAGCTCTAGACCAGGAAATTCAGCATCTCCAGTGACTTGACTTTACCTCGCTTCTCTACAAAAACAACAAATAAACAAAAAAAACCTTTTATAATTAAAAATGAAAGGAAATAACACAATAAACAAATAGTGAAGCATTCAGTTAACCCAAGCAGACATCTAAAATAAGCGTCTGAAAATGTAACATTTGGAAAGCAATGATTTTAGTGGTTGAAGTGTGCAAATGACTAAATATGTCGCCTGTTTCAGAGATAACTGTATTCATCAATGATTACTATTCAAGTCTAGCACTGGCAGTTCTGTTGCTTTTGTTGCTGGCTTTGGACATCATATATTACCACTTTCTCTGCATATTTCAAGCCTTTTGGGTTCGGGTTTTTTTTTTTTTAACAGATACCAGCAGCATCACTTTAGATCAGTATAGGAAAGATGAGAACTTTTTCTTTTTTAAAGGTTTCCTGTACATCCCAAGCCTGGCAAGACTGAATATTATGTGAAATTAAACATAATGTTTCAAGCAGGAACATCAAATATTATTTCAAGTTTTGTCTGTCTATGAAAATCATCTCCAAAAAATTCAGAATCTCAGCTTCCTGAGAAACAAATATGATAAATATGGAAAAATACCATGCAAGGGAAGTGTTGCTATTCTATTGATAAGAAGTACAAAACCTTAGAAACAGAAAAACACCAGCTTCAGCCCGAGACTGAAAAAAAAAAACCACAGATTTTTCAAAACGAGAGTCCATACAGTGTCACACAGCCCTGCCTTGTCATGTTTGTTAATATCCTCGCTTAGAAGTCAGACAGCATTTTGTTTAACTTGTGTTGCTCTGTATCATTACGCTAAACCATAATTAACTCCTCTTTTGTGCCGGCCTCATTCCAACACAATTGTACCCACTGTATACCAGCAGCAGTTCTCAGGTTTTGTTTTGCAGCTCAGCTGTATTTTTCTTGGATATTCACAAGACTGGCATTTGACTGGATGCGCTTGGCTAGAAAGGGAAAAATTATATGAAAATTAAACACAAAGAATTCCACAAAACTAGTCTCTCCACTCCCTCTATTTATCCGATGCAGACTTGCAAACAGCTTTCCATTCAAGTCCAGAAACTTTAATGAAAAGATATGGCTGAAGCTCTTTACCACCCTTCTTCAGGGGACAGCAGCAGACTAATAGTCGCTATTAGCGCCGTCAGCACAGCTGCAGGCAGATCTGGCTGGGGCCCCTCTCCCGCAAGAGCCAAGCGAGTCCCTGGCACCACCCGACTCTAACAGTGAAATGCCAGCACCGTCACTTACGCAAAATGAGTATCCGCTTCTTCTGCTTCGAGTGAAGGAAGCTACTAAGATAAAAAACAATAGGTAGGAAGAGGATAAAGGAGGAAACTGCAATCACTGGGACCGTATCACTGCAGGGAACAGAACAGTTGAAAGTCCTGCTCCAAAGCTTCCGAGTGATGTTCATCTAAAAGAAAAACATAAGCAAACCATGAGAGCAAGCACACGCATATCTGCTGCACAGCACAGCGAACGCTCAGGCCTCAAGACATTCAAGCGTCCAAATATGATCACAGAAAACAACATTTTAACAGATCTCCCCTTAAAAGCAAGCAAACCCCTGAAAATGTAGAAACAGACAATTTAAACAGAGCTGAGATTTCATATCAAAACTTTTAGGAGCTTCAAAAGCAGACTATGCTCCGATATACTGTAGACATTGCCACATGCTTGTTTCCCAGAGAACTCACTGACAGCCTGCGGGGACAGGGCTAATCCCACACTTTCGACAATGCTCCTTTTGCCCAACCATTTAAAACCCCACAATATAACAAAGCTTTTTCCAAACATATGTCGCCAATGCTGAGGACCCCTAGAAACAGCTGCTCTAATAAGGAATCAATTATTACACTGGCTAGAACAATAGCAGTAAAGCTTCCCATTAAAAGCCAGAAGATTAAGAGATTTTTTTTTTTTTTAAATCCATCCCCTTCGTGGTAACAAGAAATTAAAGTGCAGCTACTCCAACTGGAACGCACTCGGGTGATCAGGAGCTTCAGTCACGCTCCTGCTGCACTGACTGAGGACAGGACAGAGCAAGATAGCCCCACCAAGACCTGAGATAACCTCTTCCCCTGGGGACATCAGCCGGACAAAGGCACTCCTGCCCGCACCCTCCCACACCGAAAGGGAAAAGGCAATCCCTAGCAAGACAAGCGCAAATGGCTCAGGTTAATAAAGATCTCCATGACATGGCCTCTCCGTTGAGTTTTAATAAATACTTACTGCATCTTCCACGTCGATACACAAGTGCGCGGAGTGCCCAGACTCTCCACCTTGCCTGTTCATCCTTTGCAAGTTGTTATACAGGTCATTTAACATTTTGTAGGTTTTGTTGCAGTTTTTACATACTTCTGTATAGTTATTTGGTGACAGATCGATGGCTTGTCCCTAGGGTCATAAAACAGCATTCATACAGAGTTTTAAGGCGTTATAAAAAAAAAAATAACCAACCTTCAAAACGAGAGTCAAGTTTGAACCAAAATCCAAATTTCTAGCTTCCTAGATGGATTAGAGGCCCAGACAGACAACTCACATGAGAATGCAGGAGGAAGAGGGACCAACTCTAATTCAGTAGGGACAGGATCCATTTCCTGCAGATTATGCATCTCAAACTGTTCCCTGAACTAGCAGCTTTTTTTTTAAAAAAAAAACCAAACAAAAAAAAAAAACATCTGATTTTTAAAGTACCAGTTCCCAGAAGGAGAAAAAAAAATACCAGTAATTAAATGTTATTCTGGAGCCAGAGATCAGGTTCCTTAATACTGTGTTTTGGTTTTCGTTTGCCCATACCTAAGAAGTAACTGTTGTTAACTGCTGAGCTGTACTGACAGGGACAGACTTTGCCATAGTAAGTAATCCTTTTCATTTGTGGCCTTCACCACCCCCGAATGCAATATGACACACTTGAAAACAAAACTACAATCTCTGAAGATATTCTAACCCAGTAATGGTTGTATCAGCTACCCACTGACCGCTGGGTTAAGCTCTAGTTCAGACACTGGACTGATCAATAGTCCAGTCCTCACAGCTCCTGGCCACAGCCTGTAAAGGCCCATTTCCTAAAAATCATTAATAATTAAAAACAAAAAAAAAAACAGTTTCCTCCGAGATTGTTTCATACCCATCATTTCCCATTTTTACCATTGAATGATCCCAGAACTTGCCCAGTTTCCGACTAAAATGGAATACGCAGTTTCTTAGGGCATTTTCTCTGAGGACAATTACCACATTTGTTTCACTAAGTGAATTAAATTGCCTTTGCAATACAGACAAATGTTGTCTACCCATAATTTTACTAGTCAAAAGAATTGTTACAATGATTTAAGGTACTGGTCTTCCTGAACTAGTCTATATTATCAAAAGGCTATTTAAAGATTGAATTGTTAAGTCAAAAGACAACAGTTCTCCAAAGAGGTAGAAAAAGAGACTTCCAGCATGCAGACACGATGTTTCTTACTATATAATTATCAACTGTTGTGAATTCAGAAATTCTGATGTGAAGTAGCACTGCAATTACACACAAAATGAAGTCAAGGTGAATATCAATTAGAATTAATTTTAGGCTCTCAATCTGTAAACATCTGCATTTTACAGATCATTGCTTTATCTGCCTAAAATTCACAAACTCACCAGCAGTCTATTTGCCTAATATGCATCTGCAGTTTATTCAGCGTACATAAGATTTCGCTAGCAATTAGAGGATTTAGTGCTTCTCTTAAATACACAGCATAAATACCTGAAGGTTATGTTCAAAACATGTCAGAGATTTATTGAACAAATCCAGGAATTCTACAGTAGAATTTGATAATCCCTCACTGCTGTTCTTTAAACAATCTGTCAAAGAGAAAGAAAAACATCAGGATATTCTAATTTCTAACATTTCCATAGCCGAGAAGCCCCAGACACTCCACTCCTGCAAAAAGAGCTCTTGACTATAAAAGACAGATCTAGTCAGCACTGCGGTTTCCTTATCTGCCTGCCATTGATGTCTCAGACCTGCTGACCTAACCCTTCATCGAGAACGTATTTCAGAATTAATTGGCCTTGATTAAGTGAAAGATGAAGACTATTATCAAGAGCTTTCTGAAGAGGAGGTCTGAATTATCTTTGGACTTTAAGATAAAACAAGGCATTGCTTTTATTTTCTACGCTGCAGATCCGTCTTTGCCCAGCAACAGTAACAGCCATTATGCGAAAGCAGAAGCACCAGCAGTGGAGATGAAACGGAGAGCGTCCAGGAAACAGCTAGACCATGGACACAACAGCAGAATCAGAGTATAGGTTATTTTTCTTAAAGAAAAGGGCTGTCCATTTCACCAGCTTTGAGGGGAGCTCTGTGGCTTTCCTCACAGTCATGGGCTCAACCCTACCACGTTACAGTTTCCATCCAACCCACCCCACTTCAGGTGCTCTAATCATATAGACCCTTGAAAACAGTCGTTTGGGAATTTAGATGTTTGGCAACAGCACCATGACAGCAAGCCAACATACTAGAAAACTCTCCCAAAAGAAGGAAGGCTGAGGGCGAGCATTCAACTGGACACTGGGCAGGCAGCACACAGGTCACAAGCTAAGGACAGCAGGAGAACATAGACCACAGAGCTCCTCCTGCACTGCCTTCCAAGTCCTCATACAGCCCAGACTCACAAATGGAAACAAACTCTTCTGGGCTCTCAAGGAACTCTGCAGCAAACCCAGCGTCTTTAACACTTAACTCCATAGCGCTACTCCCTCTGTTTTTTAGTGCACCTATTAATGTAGGGTCCCACTTCCCACACCGGGACAATGGCAAAAAGCCATACTTTAGCTGTAAGCGTGGCACAGCACCATCAGCATGGGGACGGTGAGATACAGGGATAGACTTGGACACCTTCCACCCATAAAATGAAATAAAAAGAATGCCTGTGGAGGCAGATTGTGTTCAATGTGTAAGCATTGCAGAGTTACTGACTTCACTAACAAACAAGGAAAAGCGTCTTACGTAAGTTTTTAAAAAAATGGGAAGGCAAAGAAAAATAGAAACCGCAATGAAGCCAAGGAAAGTCTCCAGCAAGATCTGCAGATCAAAAAGAAAACTGACATGACTACCTGTCATGGTTTAGCCTCAGCCAGCAAAAAAGAACCACACTGTCACTCACTCACTCCCCCCCACACAGAGACAGGAGAATTGGAAGAAAAAGGCAAAATTTGTGGGTTGTGATAAAGGCAGTTTAACAGAACAGCAAAGGAGAGAGGAAAACGACAATAATACTGATAAAGGAATATATAAAACTCAATTAATGTACTACTGCTCACGGACAGGAGCTGGGAAAAGCCCCAGCCCCCTCCACCAGCTATTTACTTAGCACAGCATCACATGGTATCCAATACCCCTTTGGCCAATACCCCTTTGGCTAGTGTGGGTCAGCCGACCAGCTGTGTCCCGTCCCAGCTTCTTGTGAAAATTAACCCTATCCCCACCAGAACCAGGACACTACTTTTTGAAAGAATAGCCTAAAATAAATATTTATCTAACAACTAAGTTTTCTGTCAGGCTAGCGCCCTCAGGTTTTGGCAGTATGCCTTACAGAATAAAAAGCTCTGCTACCCTTCATTGGAGTGGCTCTAGCTTGGGATTTTTGTGTTATCTACTGACTGTATTTAAACAAATAAATACAATTCTGACCTGTGCAAATTTTAGGGGCTAAGTCATAACAGTAGCATGAAAGCTACAGAACGAGTCACGTACTTGCACAGTTGGCTGTCTCCCAGGTTTCGTTAAAGAACTCCGAAAGGGTCACAACCATCTGCAGCCTATCTGAGGTCAAGATGCTTTTGGCACAATTGTGGCTCTCAGAAGAATTCTAGAAGAAAAAGGGAACAACAAAAAAAGCAATCAAGTGTTTAAAATACAAAAGGTAAAATTTTGACAAGTATTTTAGGCAAGCACAGCTAAATAATCACATTGATATTTCGAGAATCCAGGGCAGAATTGACGGAACACTAAAAATCTTCCAGTCCTTCAATACACACTACAAGCAACGCAGCACGTGGTCTTTGAGGACCTACTAGGACTGCATGTGACTGCAAAAAAAAAAAAAAAAATAAAAGCAAGCAGAGAGACAGGGCCTCCCCTGCGAGGTAGCTTATATTCGTCCATTTCTGGGCCGCTCCCTCAGGAGCCAGCTCAAGGCATGTGCCTTCAGAAAGAAGGATGGGGTCATTCTCATTAGGCTGAAGGAGTATTTGAAGGAGTTGAACCAAAACGGACTGGTCTCAAAACAAGCCAACAACAGAAAACAACCTCCAAAACCGCTATACCAACATCCTGTATCAGCTGCAAACTTCCCCCAATGCAGCAATACCAGGAACACAGCAGTCCTTCACAAAGCAGCGCCCATGGATGCTCCCCCAAGCCTATGACCAAGTTGGCTCTCGTCCTCCCCAGGCGACAGTACCACCCTCATCTGTCTTACTGCACCACCCAACGCACCCCGTCCTCAGAGAGCAGGCACTGGCACAACTCTTACAGCAACTTATTCTTTGGACCAAGTTAAAAAAAAAAATGCAGAGTGACTATAAAAGAAGTTACAGAATAAACAGGAGGTATCCCTATCAGAATTTAGAAATACGTTTTTCTCCTTCAAAGCTTTATTTTCTCCCTCAAACCACTGATACGAAACCATGACCTCCGTTCAGCTGACTCCTGTGCTCTAGCTTCTGGTTTCTGGCTGCTAAATTGACTTAAGCACTCCTCAAAATTGCCAAAGCTGCCAAAAGCCTCTTTGGTAAGTGATGTGGGAGATATGAGAAAATAATCTCTTTAACAAGAAACATGTTCCTTACAAAGCTTTATGAGAGATCCAGTTTCTGCTTCTCTTTGTTAAAACAGGTTTATTTTAAAAAGAAGTTTCCTTTGGAGGCTCAACTGTCAAGTATTGCCATATCTGGTAACTCCTACATTCAACCATTTTCATTTCTACTAAATTACAAACAGATATGCAAGAAAGTTGTTTTTGTGGGAAACTCTCTGGTTGCTTCACAAAGGCCTTTAACTGTGAAACTTCCTCACCAGCTGGACTCATGAGTGGGAAAAAGCACTTTAAATTCAAAATTGAATCAAGAAGACATACATCATTCCTTAAAGATGTTTCCCTAGCCTACTGAGGAGGATTTTACAAGTCAGAGATGTCCAAAACTTAACTTGGCTGCTTCTTTCACATTGCACTATAACTATTGTAGGATGGCAAAGACAAAAACATCAGATATCTGATTACTTGTGATCATGGGCTGAGGTCATAAGAGGTCAGCTCATTTATTTATTTGGTTAGTTAATCCACACGCAGAAGCCAAACACTCTCTAACACAGATGTGTCTTCCAGATGACATACTGGACCAGCCCTCCCAGGCTGACAGCACTCAAGAACAGCAGCTGCAATGAGTTCATACATATTGTAAGTACTGGGATATGTCTGGCAACCTAATCTTAGCCAAAACATTGTGCTGAAAGCACCCAAGAGAATTACACGCTCAATTTCTCACCTTCACGTTACCTAGTCACTAGTATAAAACAGCTTCCGTATGAGAAACAAATAAACAGACTACACCTTTGCAAACTAAAACAAGAGACCACTGGCTAGATATTTGCCCCTGAAAGGACAATTACCAAACAAACATCCGTGCACTTTTACAATACAAGCACAGGTGTGGTGAGGGGAAACAGGCAGACAATGCACCAAAACCAGAAAGCGACAGGTAACTTCACATGACAGATAACTGAGCTTGTGAAACAGTTTGCAGCAGCACACTGCAGCACCAGAAGTTTAACCAGTTTTAAAGATCAACTGATTTTTCTTATCAACGGTGATTCTAAATACACTCTACGCTGGAAGGACAATCTGGGTGGCACACTGCTATAAACTTGCTCTCTGCTTGTATTCTTACCAGGGCATCCACTTCTAGCCATCATCAGAGAACGGACAAAGGTGCTTCGGTCTGATCCACTACTGTCATCCTCACGTTATCTAGGGACTAACTTTTGCAAATAGATAAACTGGATAAGAGCATGCAATACTACCCATGAAGCACCTCCAACACCAAGAAATGAAAAAAAAAAAAATTATCGAGAGCCTGGAGCATGTAAACAGGCAATCCAGCTTCAGTCAAGGTTTCCCACTGGTGGGGTCCACAGGCTCCAGCCAGCACTCAGGACTTCTAGTTTGCTGCAACATGTTCACACCAGCTTTGGAGCCAAGAACACTGTGACACAGCCCGCCATGAAGGACGTGCATCACTCGCCACAGCTTCAGAGCCCATCACTTTTCCAAGAAGCACCAGGCAACTGAGCCCAGTCAGCCTTCCTCATTAGTGCCATACAACGACCTGCGAGACAGAGAGCTCCTCCGGGTATTGCTACATCAGCAAGAACAACTCGAGTTTTTCCACTTGCGCAGAGAAGCAGAGGTTTTTTCCCCGCAGGTGGAGCAGCCTGCCCCCAGCCACACCAGCAGCCAGCTGCACCGGCCCGGCCGCCGCACTAGCCAGCCATCACCGACAGCGGTGCTTCCCAGAGGCTCCCAGCTCACTCTCTGCGCTCTGGTACAGACCTAACATGACTGGAAACCTCAAGGAAACAGCCCAGGCCTATTCCCCCACAACCCGCCACCGGGGCGGGGCAGGACGTAGCCCCGGGCCGCCTGGCAGCCCCCCGCCCTCGACCGCCCGTTTCCCCCGCCCCTCCCCGGACGCACCCCGACGGCGCGGGCGATGCTGCCGTACTGTGCGAGGAGGCGGCGGTAGTGTCGGTGGCAGTCCTGGCAGAGCCGCACCGGGCGGGCGCGGCGNGCTCCGCCTCCACCGCGGGGCGCCGCCGATCATTGGCCGAGATTAGTGAGGAGGCGTGGCCTAGGCCAGGGAGCTGCCGCTCATTGGCCGCAGTAGTTGAGGGGGCGGGTCTGAGGGTGGGGCGGGAATGGGGTGGGCTCCAGCCGGGGCATGGCAGCCCCAGCCCCGGGCGTGGGAGGGTGATGCGGTGGCCGGGAAGGGGATGCGGTGGCTGGGAGGGTGCCCCTGGGAGGGTGCCCCCGGCCCGGGACACGCTCTGCTCCATGGGGAGTGCAGTTCCAGTGCCACGCATTTCCGCCAGGAAACCCTCCTTTCATCCGCAAAGGGGATTTAAACGTATCTGTCGCCTGGGAAGCGGCTTCGAAACACGCTGAAAATACAGCAACCATTAGGGAAAACAAAAATTAAAAAATCCCAGAACCAGAGAAAAGAGTTGACGAGGGAGGAACAAACCGCACCTTTCTGCAGCCAAAGCACCCTCCCGCGTTTTATCTCACACTGGGCACCTTTGTGGGCACCTGGCCCCAAACTTCTCCCACCCAGTAAAACCACAGTCGCCGAAGGAAAACTCTTCCCAGGGCAGGAGGAGCGAGTGCAGCAGCAGGTAATCCCCCCCCAACCCCGGGCCAGGGGCTGGAGTGCCAGGCTCTCTAGTAACTTCTCTGTCTGGCAGGACCTTGACCCAGTGCCTGTCCCATGTCGCTAAAGCCCCTGCCACAGTGATCTCCACGGGATTTTGACCAAGTCTGGGTTTCTTAGCGCTCTGGCCAGGCAGACATCAGAGAGGCAGAGTAGAACCCTGCAACTCCATACCGTGCTGCCTGCGGGAATAAGCGAGCCAGGCAGGAATGGTCCCATCCGTTTCTTGCAGCTGATTCGGTAGCCCACGCATGGCTGTGGTGACAGGAGGCAGTGCTGGCTGATGGTGGTGGGACGGTTGTGGCAGCTGCCAGCAGTTCAGCACTGCTTGAACCAGCTCCTTGGGTGACCAGATGAACCCACTTCAGCTGGCTCGGTGTCACCTTGTGCCAGTCCTGCAGTAAGTGTCACAGCACAGAAATGGCCGGGATGGATTTGTGCCGTCAGGTGAAAACATGGCCATAAAGGTGATGATGAAGACGCCATTAGGCAGGCAAACCACCCAGCATCTGACTTCTCTGAGCGGGCTGAATACCCTAGCCCTGAAGAAATGGCTTTCAAAGCGATGGGTGAAAACAAAGGAAAACCATGTCACAGGTATGACACAGAGAAATGACAACACGTGGGCAAAAATGTACCAGATGGCCTGTACTTGCAAACTGGCCAGGGTGAGGGCTCTGATTTGGATGCTGGACCTTACCTGAGCCGCGCTGCCCAGCCTCCGGGCAGGCCCTGCCGAGGTGTTGGCCAAAGCCATGCAGAGCCCCCGCACAGCGCCGGTGTGTTTGGGGACTGTATCTGGCGAGGCCACTGCGTTTCCAAGCCTGAAGCTGCTTAGCAGGATGTATGTGGCCGGGTGGCTCCGGAGGGAAGAGGGTGTCCCCCCATGCTCAGTTCACTAGCAGGGGTGCAACCTAAATGCAGAGGAACTTTGGGGCAGCGGTGCTGCCTCCACCAAGCCGGCAGCCCCGAGACGGGGACAGGGGACGCTTGCCACCCCTAAGCGACCCTCAGCCAGAGAGTTTGCCTGGTGCAGGGGATAGGGTGGCCCCACACTGCACCCCCTCGGGCAGCCCAGGGTGGCGGGCAGGGGCGGCGGGCAGGCAGGAGGGCAGGCAGGGACGGTGGGCAGGCAGGAGGGCAGGGGCGGCGCGGCCGGCCTGCCCGCATCCCCCCAGGAGAGGGCAGCAGCATTCCCACGCATCGCCCCACCGATGGGCGTGGGGGGGGGTGGACCCTCGGCGTGTCCCACACCGCCGCGGCAGCATCTGCCTCCTCGGGTAGGGATGGACAGACCGCCCCCCAGAGCAGCCGCTCCCCCCCTCCCCGCCGGGGCTCTCCCTCCCGTGGGCCCGCACGGGGAGGACCGGCCAGGGGGGGCAGAGCTGCGTCTTCGTCTTCGTGGGTCAAGGGGGATGCGTTTTACCCCGTCTAGAGACAGTTAAATATTCTCCTTCGAGAGAATGTGTTCTTCCTGGGAGTGGAAAGTTGGTTTCACGCGAAAAGGAAAAGAAAAGAAAAAAAAAGAAAAAAAGGAAAGAAAGAAGGAAGAAGAAAGAAGAAAGAAGAAAAATGTAAAATTAAAAAAGAAAACTAGAAAAAGAGAGAAGAAAAAAGGAGGGCGAAAAAAAATACTCTTAAGAGTTTCAGTTGAAATCTCTGCAACATGACCAGAATATAAACATTTCTAGCATTAATAAATGCATTGCTGCGGACCTGTAAGGAAGACATCTGGTCACTCAGTACATCTCATTTTTATAATAATAAACATGACATTACAGAGTAAAATTAGGAAGTAACTAACTTTTTCAGCTGTGGTCCAGAAACAGGGCCTGAAAAAGGCATGGACCTCTTCTCTGATAATAGATAAATTTTGTTACCAGGCAGAAATCAGCATTTACCCTAACTGACAACTCGGCTGTTGAGCAAACTCCGTTAATTTTCCTATATGAGTGGTGCCGTTACCTTTCTGCTCAACCTCATCAAAGGGCTTGTACTCACAACTAAAGCAAGGAAGATTTGGCCTTGGCCAGGAAATCTCAGAAATAACTCTAACAATATTGGAAGTCTTGTGTGGCTATATAGTCCCAGTTATTCTTGACAATACATCCAAGTATTTCCCTGACTACAGGGAAAAGTATGTATCATTCGGCAGAAGGAAGAGTCTTAACACTGAAAAAACAGAACACATCAAATGAGTATTGATTTCCTATGCCATCTTGCTGGATTTGTGGAGATGGCAGTATGAATCAGGGAAAATGAGCAGTTTGAAGCTGTGAACCTGGTTCTCCTCTCTGTCTATCTCCCTGCTGCCTTCTGTGTTTTTTCTCCTGATTTACGCCGCTGTGAGCTGAGAACCAACCCCTTTTTTTGAGTTTTCTTGGCATCTTTGAAGAATGATGGCTTGGCTAAAGCCTTTTTACCGAGGGGCTGGAAAAGGAGGGACAGACCGTAAATGTCAAGGCAGTGCCAGAAAATTAAGTGATACCTTGGATGTAAGGAATAAAGAGGGAAAGGAGCCAGGGAGGACCGGGAGACTGAGTGTCTGGGGAGCGGGATGCCCTCAGGAAGGGAGACCAAGGCAGGCAGCAGCTCAGAGGGGGAGAAGGGGCTCTGCCCCTTGCGCCGAAACTGCTGCCCAGGGGACAGGCGGCTCCTAAACTGAAATAGGGGCCAGCGAGAGCAGGGGGGTGTGAGGGTTGTCCACAGAGAGGCGTCTCTGAGGTTGCGAAAATGGAAATCTTTTTATTTTTTTTTAATCTTCACTAATTTCTTTCCAAAAATGGCAAAGCTCGACATGAACAAAGATCAGTGTATCACATCTTCTTTGTAAAACCATCCCCTGCTATAGAAAAATTTTCTTCCCTGTCTCCATTACAGCCCTGCGCATCCCTGTTAATTCACAGGGCCAAGGCTGGCTCCTTCATGTGCTGGTCGTGGCTGATGTCGAAGCCTAACAGCGCATCACCTGATTCAATGACCGTTTTCCAGACTTCACAGAGCACCAGAAGGCGGTCCAGATGACAGTTGCACGAAAGTAATAAATTAAGGGCACACACACATCCCCATCGCACCCAAGAAAACGAACTTGTGAGGAAACAAATATATTAAATTATTGTCATGTAGACTCATTTTTAGTTAGTAGCAAGTGGAAATCATCTCGGCAATACTTGTGTAATGGTCTGAGCCAATTCTTATTTTCAAAATATTATGTGAGCTTTGTTTAAAAATGGTTGAAAAACACTTGTCTAGCTGCACTATTTCTGACCAGCCTGAGCCACCGTGCCTCTTAGCACTTAGCCTGAGCCACCGTGCCTCTTAGCACTTAGTCCTGTTGGAGAATTATTTTTCTGTGTGCGTAGCAAAGAATATGAAAACATTTTCTCTCAGCGCAAGAAGACAGAGCCACGTCTGCACTAACCCATGAAGAATGAGCAAAACAACAAGTCAGGGAAAAAAGCCATTTTTAAATTATTTACAATCGTTTCGGTCTTTAATTCAGAAGAACCCCAAAATTTATCAGTGGCTTCGCAAATCGCATGCCAAATCCCGTCCTTCAGCCAGGTGCGCTTGGGAGCAACAACGCTGCATCGGCTACTTGGGAATCAAGGAAGGTCAGACACTGGAAATGTCATGCTCAGAAACGTCATTCTCTAGGTGAGTACAAGAAACTGCTATCACCAACTAAAACTTCAGGCATTTGGGACTCACAGGAAATGGGTGACAGTGCCTCATACAGAATGCTTTTTTAGGAACCCTCTGCAAATTCAGGGATTATTTCCTGAAGTAGCCAAATGAAACGAAGAAGGACTAATAGCAGTGAGGTTTTCCAAAGAGCTGCTGACTAGATTTGCTGTGCCTGACCGGCCGACTCGACCAGCATCTGCAATGTGTTTGTCTTGGTCAATTATACAGCAAATTGCGAGCAGAAGATTTTTCTCACCCTGATCCAAACCACCACATTCTCGTTTTGGAGAATCATGAACCTCCTCCATGTCAGAGTTTAATCAGAGTTAGATGCCACCTAGTACATCCAACTCCTCCTTCTGGCTATCTGGTTCACTTGGGGGGAGGCTGAACCTCCACCCAACATCCTCAAGGGATCAGAGGTTACTTTTCTGACCACCACTGTCCACAGGGACCTGCCCAGGACTCATCAGCATTTCTCCATAGCCACCCGCTCCTGAAGCCCATGGCTGTTGTAGCCTCTGGTGGATACTCAGGCCACCTCAGCCAGAATGAGCTGGGTGGAGGAGACTTGGACACTGTTGTGTCCCCGGGGCTAAGGTGTGAGAAGGAACTGAAGCGACCTGAGATGGTGAGCCAGAAAGACAGCATTAATTTTCCCGTTTCCAACCAGATAGACAGAGAACAGAAAGACAGGCCATCCCTGTCAACCCCTCTTCCCTGTTTAGCACCATCACACTTCTGAAGAGGGAGAACAACCCCACATCTTCGTTTGAAGGTTTTTGTTGTCTGTAAGCATATAACACTGCAATAGCTTGAGAAATCAGATAGTGCCATATGATCTTTGCTTAGACCTTAAATGTTTGCATATAATACTCTCTATGAATCCAATGCACAGAGAAACATCATTTCCATGCACCTGTCAGAATTTTTGCTGTGGGGGAAAAAAAAAAGTACATTATCTTTTTAGAATCATGACTAGAAAACAATTAATTGTCAGTAGGCGATCATACCAGTCTGAAAAGATCCAGCTTGAAATAAGTTTATGGGGGTTTTTTTGTTTGCTTTTTTATTTTCAGGATACTGCACTTGAGCAATTGAATGATGCCACATTTAAGGTCCTGGGTGGCATGCCATTTCCTTACTCATATGCATCTAATTAAGTCTTAATTGTGCCATTCGTTATGAAATGAAAGAAGAGCTGTTAGACTGGGTATCTTTCGTGACAGTAAAACAGGATGATACTGATGAAATAGCTAAGGTAAAGAAAAAGAACAAGAGTGTGCGGGGGAAAAAAGACTTTTTAAGATAATTATGTTTAAAATGCAGCAGAAACATTAGAAGCAGAATAATAATGAAATTGCTACAAATAACTTCTTGATCAACACAAATAGCGTGAAAGTTACATTCTTCTTATAGCTCACCAAAGTGTGGATGACTGTCCACGCTCAGAAATACCCAGTGAGCCAAATTCTGCTTTTAGTTACCTTTGTGTTGGTGTGGTATCGTCCCAGACTCCTTTTCAGAAGGAAGAAACCCAAAACTGTTCTTCTCATTTGCACAAATTGTTTCTTGCTACTCATGCGTCCCCACTGAATTTCACCAAGTTCCCAAAGCAGAGGTCTAAAACATGGCTCATAAAGGAAGTGATGGGCCAGGCTTCAGCAGGCATTGGATTCTCTTCAGCACCCATCCAGTTTCACTCCTTCTACGTGCACCAACCCCAGATGGGTCAGTCAAGGACACCCGCCAGCAGTCCCACAGAAGCAGGAGTCCTTCCGTCCCACATGCACGTGGCTGGGATTGAAGCAATGGTGCAGCACCTGATGTGAACATGTGAACTTATCACCTGAGCTAAGGAAGAACATTTTGACAGGTGTGTCCACCTGCCCTGCCAAGTTCTTTGCTTTACATCTCTTTGTGTTGCACCTAAGCACTTCCTTTTACCCTTAGTAGTAGAAAATTATCTATTTACCAATATAATTCCCTAGGAAAAGTCCTTCCTTTCCTCTGTGGACAGAGGATCACAGCAAGATGAGCCGTAATAGCAGAGTGGCCCTAAACATGATGGCTTATTTCAGTAAAGTTCTCCTCAGAATGCAAGGACCGATTATCCTACATAGCTGCAATCTTACCCATCTATGTTGATCGTGGGAAAAAAAGCAAAAATGGGTCTTGGGCAAAATTTCAGATTATTGTAACAGCAAGGTGCCTGCTGGTGAGGAGTTGGCAGAAACAGCAGTGGAAGGGACAGCCTGGGGCGCTGTGGGTGAAGTCCACCATGGCTGCTTCCCACCCAGCCTCAGCCAGCTGCAGCCACTGCACCCCAAAATGGGCCAGAGGCTCTGAGCCCTGTGATACAGGAAAGCTGTGGGCTGGTTGGGATGGGACTGTTAGGAACTGTGAGGGACTTGGGAAGAGCCAAGAGTTGTTACCGCCCGGGGTATGTCACCAGCGTTGGTCCATTGTGGTTTCCACAAAGGGCCAAACTTTCTCAGCTGTGAATTTGCAAGTCTGCTCAGCGCAGTTCACCGAGGTTGCGTGCATGCAAGAAAGGGAGCACGCTCTGGTCAAGAGGCTATAAACATAATATGGAATACCAGATGGCTTTCCTTATGCTAGCAAGAGCCAGCCAGGCACTTCCAAAAGGCTACAGGCAGTTGAAGACTCTTGCTGAAATTTTGTCAGAAGTTGCCATTGCACCTCACAGCATTCATTGCCATGTTTCAATCCTGGGCCCTCTGCTGTGACCTGACAGTCACTTCCCCCCTTCCAAGGGTTCACATGGAATTTATTTTAAAAAATCCCACAAATAGTAGTATCTCAGAAGTAAATATCACATGGAGTGAATGCATCTTGTACTGTTGGGATGATATTTATGGGGTTTTTATTTTCAATAGCTTCTTTTTCAAATTCTTTTTTCCATTTAGAGTGTTTTCATAAAAAAATAAAATTATAGTCCCCCCCAAAAAAAGAAAAACAACCAACAACAATAGGAAAAAACTCCTCAATCTGTTTCCAGTCCTAAAACTGATCTAGTACCATGTACTTGATCTTTCTGTACTGGGAGGAACTGTACAAACCTATCTGCAGAGCCAGTGCAGACAACCTGTCCGCCCTGGCCACAGCACATCCCTGAAATCTCTGGTTGGCAGGAATTAGCTCTATTCCATATTCAAGGGGACAGTCGTACTGGCTCCTTCCAGGGGTGAGGGACCCCAAGCAGATCATCCCATCGAGAAGGCGGTTTCAGCAGCAGAGGAGAGGCCAGGCTGTGGGAGTCGAGAAAATAATGATATTTTATTTTCCTGCTCTTCCTAGACTGAATTAAATGAAGTGTTTGAAAGAGAGGAGTTATTCATTCAACAGGAACCTGTAAATTCTTCAGCAACTTGGGCAAGCCTTTCTTAGCAGCAAAGGAATGGGTTTGTGAATGTCTTGAACTGGTCTGACGTTGTGTCCCACCATCTACCAGCTATTCAGAGCCTGCGTATCTTTGTCCACAGACGGT